>PVJL010008357.1:0-25594 GCA_004026885.1 Lyroderma lyra
AAAAGATGTGAAAATTGAGGTATGACTTGAAGTCGGTCACCCTGAGTGATGCCTTGGCCCCCCACGGGAGAGCGGATTTGTAGGTTTTATTCCCTTAGCGAAGTGTGTATCATTTGAGTGCTGACTGTTCCAGACCCTGGGTTAGGCACACAGGTGGGAGGCGTCAGGGGAAACTACGGAGTTGCAGATGGCAGTTTGGGACTGTGTGTCGCATTGTTTTGCCTTCACACAAAAGATGAAATTTTTCTTTTTGAAAATAACTTTGTAAATCTCCAAGGACAGGGACGGTCAGCTCTAACTCAGGCTCTCGCTTCTCAGAATCTGGTGTCTCCCATAAGCCTGGGCTGTTCTGGAAGGCCTGGGGCCAGGCCACATTGATCGAGGACACCCTGCTGAGCCGCTAAATGTGGGTCTCACCTTGCCTGTCTGCACTTCACCTTGAAGGAAGAACCAGCTCCCCAGAATGTGCCAGAAAGAAGCTGCTCTGTGTGGTCTGCTCCCCCCACCCCACCACCAGGTCTCCCCAGCTCCCTGCTTTCCTGGAGCTGGTTACTCACAAAGCTCAGGGGGCTCCTGGGGAGCAGCCCTTCTGGGGTCACTGCTGGAAATTTGCATCACAAACACCAAAGGGGCCACCCATCTTGGGCTTTGTCAGGGGCTTTGGGCAGCAAATTCCTTGAACTGGGTCCCCGTCCACCCCACCCCTCTTGGCTTTGTCTCTGTGTCTTTGTCCATCACTCTGGTAACAGACAGGAGAAGGGGTCAATGCAGCCTGATGCAAGAGATTGTCTTCTGCAGGGGAGAAGAAGGCCGGATGTTGGCTGGAGCGAGAGGCTGCTGCCCACTCTGAGGCGTCAGCCTTTCCAGAATAATTTGTTCTTCTGGTCAGGTTTCCTTAAAAAAAAGGGTATTTTGAGAGACACAGAGGGCAAGAGCCTCAGGAAAACAGGCATCACAACCAGCAGTTTCCCTTCTGCTCGTGCTTAGTCTGAAGTTGGAGTGAGGAGGTTGGGAAGGGACGAATGCAGGCTCGTGACTGTCTCTGCACACTGGTCGGGGAGAACTTTCCAAGGCCAGGGTCGGGGCTGGGAGGTGGGACACACACAAACCTGAAGGTGCTCAGGCCCCAGGCCAGAAGGCCGTTCTGAAAAACTGCAGTGACTGCTTCGTATGTTCGCTCACACATGCATGCACACACACACACACATGCACGCACATGCACACACACATGCACACATGCATGCACACACACACGCATGCACACGCGCACACATGCACGCACATGCACATGCATGCGCACACACATGCACACGCACATGCACGCACATGCACGCATGCACGCACACATACATACGCATGCACACGCACACACATGCACGCACATGCACACATGCACGCACACATACACACGCATGCACACGCGTGCACACATGCACACGCGCGCACACACATGCACACATGCATGCACACATGCACATGCACACACATGCACACACATGCACGCATGCATGAACACACATACACATGCACACATGCACACACACATGCACACACGCACACACACACATGCACAGGCACACACATGCACGCACAAACTACAGGTGTTTAGTTTGAAACAGTTCTTTTAAAAGACACACTGAGGCATGTTAAAATTTTAGAGAATTTATTCGAACAAGAGTCAGATCCGTCAGTGCCAACTGGACACGGTAAGGAACTCTCTGCCCACAGGAGCCTGGGAAAGACTCTTCTAGGGAAGAGGAGGAAGCAAAGCAAGGACCTGGACTAATTGGCTGTAGTTTCAAACTGCTGGTTGTGGCTGCTGGGGATTGGTTGAAGCCTTGAGGCGTTTACAGGCTTAGATTTGGGTTTGCATACGTAGCCACGTAGGCAGTGGAGCGCCCTCAGTCTGCGGGCCTTTGGGTTTAATCACACAGCTCCACATTTAATGAAAAAGGCACAGGGCTAAGTCTTACCTGTTGCCCCACTTCTGTATTTGAATACAAAGATCTAACTCCAGGTAGCTCCTTGCACCCTGTTGTCCTGTCCTTCCCTGATCTCTGTCATTCTGGAACTATTCCTTCATTGTCTTTTTTTTTGTCATGACTTTGGCACTTTTTAAAGAGTCTAGGTCCACCATTTTGCAGAATACCCTCCAATTTGGGTTTGTGTAAAGGTAGTTCCTGAAAGGTGATTTTCAGGAAATGATAAAAGCCTGACTTTTATGCAGATATAAAAATGAACACATGTTGAAAGAATTCATGTTACATGATCTGAGAGAACCAGGCAAAATGTTTTAGCCATTTCAAAGGAAAAGCCGAAAGGCACAAATTTATTTGGAGTAAAAGAATGTCGAAATGAATTGCAAATGGTGACACAGCCAGTTTTTCACCTACAGGGAAGTCAATTAAATTACTAACAGACGGGGCAAACTCTGTGTCCATCAGTTAGACACTAGGGCTGGAATCTGGTCGCCCGGAAGACTATGCCACGTAAACACTGTGTAGTTTTCCATTGAAACATGCATTTTTCCTGCAGTGTTATCCAATGTTTGCTCATTTTAGACCCATGATCCATGTGTTTGGCCGACATAGCACAATGCCTGAGCTTTTATTCCTTGCATCCTATCGATGGCACGTGATGTCTCTTTGCCTCATTACTGGTGGTCGTTTGGACCGCTTCACATGGTGCCTTGTAGGTCTCCGCTGTAATGCTTCCCCCCCAACCTTTGTAACTAACTGATGAATAACTTGGGAGTAGTTACACTATGGAAAACAGTACAGATATAGTTTGTTTATTCCCCCCCCGCAGACCCCCAAATTTGTTTCTTCAACAATACCAGCACACCACTCTTTAAAACAATGTGGATGTACTCATTCCTGTTTCATGCAGTGGGCTGTAATATCTTACTGTTATTACATTTGTCCCACATTTGTCAGTAGGATCTTCTTCAAGCTGGCTGCTGCGTCCTCCTGACCTGTCTCCCGCTATCCTTCGAGCATTCCTGTACTTTCTGGCTCAGGGAGATTTTCCAGACTTCTCTGCGTCTTTCTGTGCCCCAGTCCTGGCAGGAGCCATTTCTCCAAGGAGCGCCAGCTCCTCTGAGAGGATGGTAGTGTTCAGCCCTGCCAACTGGACCCTCTGCTCTGGCCTGCCCTCCTGCAGCCACTGACTCCTTTTACCCTGCCCAGTGTTTTTTTGAAGCAGGCAAAGGAGGGGCAAGGGAGGAGGAAGAAGAAGACCTCTTTATGTAGATTTTTGAACCCCCAGTTTTACCAAAGACTAGATCTGATCTCCTCGTGGTCAGTTAGATTTCCGAAGTGGTTACTTTTGTGTGGTTGAAAATGTGAAACTTAACTTCTTCTGTAAGAGCCATATTGTTCACCCCAGTTTACTGAGCACCTACTCTGCATGTACCTCCATTATAGTAGTGAGGCATGGGACAGAACCCTGCTTTCGAGGAGCCAGAAGGACAGTGAGGTGTCCTAAGTCACCCAGCTGATGTATCCTCAGTACGCACAGATGTGGGTGCCAGCCACGCTCAGTTTGGTCAGGGAAGGGAACTCAGAGGTTGGTATCCCAGAGGATCTAGAGTCTAGTGAGTTGGGAGTAAGACTTGTTAGTTGGACAAGGAGGGGTAGGGTAGCAATACAGAAGGAGCACATACTTAATGCCCCAGAGATTGGGCAGACTTGTGGAAGGGGAAGTGGTTTGGTAAGGTTGGCATCACTCGTTTTCTTATCTTCGGACCCCAGTGTTGTAAGGGGCACAGTTGTCCTTTCTTACAGATAAGGTTGGTCTACTGCACATTTTTTTTTGTAAATTTTTATTTTTTGCAGGTTACCATTACAGAATTCCATGTAGTGCCCAACACTACGGCAATGAATTGTGCCTTCATTGTTGAGCACACACTGATGAACAACTGGTCTAGCGCTCTTCGGCTCCACCTTTTTCATTGAAAACATACCCATTCTTGTCTGCAGGGGTGTTCTCTCTTTAAACACATACCCAGAGTAGTCAAATGTAGTCTTTTTGTTTTTTTTAATGTGGGTAGCTCCCTGGCTGGGAATCGAACCCAGGTCTCAGCGTTGACAGCGCTGAAGCCTAGCCACTACACCACCAGGGAACTCCTCAAATGGAGTGTTCTTGCTGTCTTTCCTCATAAGGAGATGCAGGAAGCTGGTCCCAGTGGTCAGTCCTCGGCTGGTGATTGCTCCCTATTCATGGACAAATGACAGTTTATCACTTTGAATCATGTTTTGAAATGAGTAACGTGCCCTTACTTCATGGCAGTTACCATTAATCCTGAACTTCCCTCACGATGCCTAGTTGTGTAAAAAGCCTTGCTTTTAAACATGTGACTCACAAGATTTTCCTTATATTTTGCAGCCGCTACCAGAAATTGCAGAAGATCATGAAGCCTTGGTAAGAGTTTGTGTTCGGTTGACACAGATAACATAACCCTTTCGTCCTCTCTGCATGATGAAACCCCGTCTTCTGCCTGATTGTATGGCTGTGTGTGTAGACGTTTGAAGTGAGTGAGTTTTTTATTTTTGCTTTCTGTTTGATGATTTTATAAACAGGTTCTATAAAAATTTATTTCCCTTTTCTTCCTGCTTTGTGGCAGAAAGGGCATTTTATGTTTGTAACCACAAATGAGCACATTAGGATTGCTACCCTTCTCCTGGAGCAAGCTAGGCATAATTTTATGTATTACATTAAACATTCACTTCCTTTTTTGTGGCCTATGTGATGTTCAAAGTCAAAAGCCTTTGATTCTCTTCAGTGGCTCAGTAAGCAAAAGATCCACATTAAAAAAATATTCAGGGTTGGAATATGGAATGAAAATTATTCACTTTGACTCTGAGAAAGTGCTCAATCCCCTATCTTCTAAGTGTATTGCATGATAACTGTCTGGTGATCTCAGAACTTCCTTCTTAGTTTTCCCATCCTCAGCGCCTTTCTTATCCACCGAACAAGGTAAGTCCAAATAGGGTCGAACAGAGTCTCTATTTCCATTTTGCTAAGTTGTTAAGCAGATCATTTCAGTTTGAGAAGAAAGAAGAAATAGCATCTGAATATGTGCACCTTATTCTTTAAGCCCTCCGAGAAACTCCTGACCGTCTGTAGCGTGTGACACTGCTCTCGAATCAGCACCTTCCCCTCCCCCTCCCCCTTGGAAAATGGTTAGTTGCAGGATCGCTTTTGCTATTAAATGGTAAGAGAGTATAGACAGCAATCTTGAGTTTTTAGGGTAACGCTTCTTAAATCTTATTTTGATATGTATTTTTAATATAATAGGAGCACTTCCTGCAGTAGAAGCCACCTTTTTCGTGGGCGCTGTCTGAATGTTTTCTTCCACTTGTTATTCCTAACTCATACTTCCATCCACCACACAAGATTAGTAAAACTAGCATCACTTCCTCCACGCAGAAGTTAAAATCAGGAGGCGAAGCAGGGATTCAAACTGATTTCTTTCCCGAACAACCTCATACCACTTGCTAATGCAGAAGAATTTTGGGCTCTGAAGCCAAAATAATGTCTTAAAATTGATCTGCCAATAGTTTTGTTCCTTAGGTATATAGGAATGTTGGGAATGCGACTGCACGTGAACCATGATTTTGTTTATCAGTCATAGTAAAAGATCAACGCTCAGGACCCTGGTTCTTACAGTGACAGAGGAGCTTGTTCAGACTAAGTTATAAGGCCACTCTCACCATGATAGCAAAGCCTGACAAAGACCATACAGAAAATGGAAGTTATAGATTATCAATTGAACAGAACTGCAGAAATTCCTCAGCAACGTATTACCAAATATAATTAAACAGTATATAAAAAGGATAATACATTGTGGCCAACAAAGGTTTATTTCAGAAATGGCTTAACGTTTGATGGTCAGTCATTAAGATTCATCCTTTAGCAAAACAAAGGAGAAAATCTAAGGAGAAAAATCATCTTAATAAATACAAAAAATAGATCCTAGATATAGAAAAAGCATTTCATAAAATATAACATAAAATTATCAGAAGTCTAGGAACAAGGAAGACTTCCTCAACCTGATAAAGGCCATTGACCAAAAACATATCACACTTAATGTTAGAAGACTGAATTTCTTCCCTGTAAAAACTGGGAATTAGGCAAATGTGTTCACTTTTTGCACTTCTATTCAACACTGTACTGGAGTTGTTAGCCATAGTAATGAGTTAAGAAAGAAATAAAAGACATAATGATTAAAAGAGGTAAAACCAACTCTCTTTGTGGAAGATGTGATTGTCTATGTAGAAAATCTTCAGGAATCTACAGAGACATTGCTAAATCTCATAATTTAATTTAGCAAGTTGTTTTTGTCTACAGTATCAGTATATAAAAGCAATGTATTTGTATACATTAAGAGCAGACACCTTAAAAAAGAAATTTTGAAATTTCCATTTAAAAAGTGTCAAAAATCATAAAATTTTAGGGATAAATTTAACAAAAGACATGTGGTGTCAGTTCACTTAAAAATAGATATATTGCTGAAAAAAATTAATAACCTAAAATAGTGAAGAATATACCATTTTGAGGTTTGGAAGATACAATATTAAGATAGCAGTTCTCCCCAAATTAATCTGTAGGTTCAAATGTAATACAGTGTTTAAAAAAGAAATTACAAGCCAATTCTAAAACTTAAAGGAAATGCATGGGACTTAGAATAGCCAAAATAGTCTTGAAGGAACAACAAAGATCAACAAAGTTGGAGGATTTCATTAACTGACTTGAAAACTAACTCCAAGTACATGTTGTCAGGGGATAAACAGGTCAGTGGAATAGAATAAAGAGTCCAGAATTGATCCACAGTTACATTTTCAACAAAGGAGCCAAAAGAATGTTTGCTGACATAGGTCATGCTATTATTCTAAATGCTAAAGCAATGTCTTAAAGGGTGGTTTAGAAATCCAAACATTTCAATGTGTGTAAGTTTTACCCCAAACCAAAGAAGATACAGTAAGTCCTCACTTAACCTCATCTGTAGGTTCTTGGAACTGTGACAGAACATTGTAGAAGGAAATCAGGTTTTTGCCACAGGTAGTTGATATAAACAAGAGTTAAGTTCCTATGGCATCTCATCGGTGTCATATCAAAATGGCATGGAACTAAGTGGCATTGCTCAAGGACCTGCTGTCCGTGAACAAACAAAGGGCGGAGCAGAACTGTATTCATGAATGCTGGCAATGAGGCTATATTCAGAATGATTTATTGATAACTTTACAAGTGGCCTCTATTTTCACATGCACCTTCTTTCTGGGCATGGCTTCCAGTGGAAACATTTGGAAGCGCTATTCTTTTGTAAAGTTAGCAGCACAAATTTAAATGCTTTGAGATTGGCTGGAATTTGCTGGGATGAAGATGGGCTCTACTGAATTGATGAGAAACATTTACGTGAATGATTCCAGCACACATGGTGTGTTGGCTGTGACGTCAAGTTTGCAGGCGGCTTCATCTCTGGCAGTCAGTACTGCAGAGTCTCTAGGTTAGCATGTTATGAAAAGTAAATGAGCCCAGCAGATAAAGAGGCTCCCTCCTGTGCCACGTGATGGCTTTATATGCAGGATTCCTGAGCCCTGACCTTCTGTGCCCAGTGCTGGTTTCAGACACAGAACGCCCGTCGGGGACTGTCTCAGGAGGGGCATGCCACCTCCCACTTCCCCGCCATGGAGATGTCAATCCTGGAGATTTGGAAACCCAGTGGGTCTCTTTCCCTTTGTCTTCATCTTTCCTCAGGGGCCTGGCAGCCTGTCTGAGGAGTTGGTAGGCAGAGTTATGGAGATTTTAGGCAGAAGGACCATCCCCAGATGTGACTAAGGCCATATGGATTAGGGGTCCGTTGAGCCAGGGGACAGAGTCATTTTGCCTTCAGATAACCAGAGAGCCTAAATAACTTTTATCTTCGGCTTCTAAAGCCGTCAGCGAAGACCACTGTCATCCCGTTCCCAGCCTCAACTAGCTACAGGGAACGTAGAGAAGAGTTTGAATAGTGTGTGTCTTCCTTGGTCACTGCCTGTTCCTACGGGTAATGACAGTGAGGCATGCCTTGAGTTCCGAGAGGAGGCCATGGGTGCTGTCCTCCTGGCACGTCGATGGGGGTCTTTTAGCAGATGAGGGCTTGTGGCATGCTGGCTCTGAGCAAGTGGCAGCTCTGAGTGACCATGGGGCTGCTCTTCTTTGACTCTTTGTATGTTAAGAAACTATTGCTTATTACTAATGAAATAATAAATTAGCTAACATTTCACTACTACTACTACCACCACCACCACCACCACCACCACCACTACCCTTTACTACGTAATAATGTTTCCGAAGGAATACTGATGCCTACGTAACCTATTAATAAGTCTTACTAAATGCCTTTCTTCCCTGGCTCACTGACTTTCCTGAGGCAGTTTCCTTTTCTTTTTTGCCATCTGACATTTGGATTTTCTTGTGATCCTAAAGAAACAGTCATTTTGGAATTTTTCTTTAGAATTCCTATTTTTTAGGGGGTGTGATCCTCTGATGCCACCTAGGGGGCACCTGTAATATTGGGGTTGCCTGTGACTCAGAAAAGTCTTTTTAAAAAAGCATTGGCTGCTTTTCTGTCCAGCCTGAATGATTTGGCTTTCCTAGCAATTTATTTTTTTCAAGGACAGATCATTCTTGGCACACTGAAGGCAAATATATGAAAATCACAGGCTTCATTCGCCTTTTTATTGTCACTTTTGCGTGGCGATCATAGCTAATACACGCCACACACAGTTCGAAGGGCTGCCCTTGAGGTGGCTCATTTCATTTCCCCAACCGTCCTCTGAGTTAGCCACCCCCACCATCATCATCGTCATCCCATTTTTAATAAGTTGAGGAAACTGAGGCACAGAGTTGAAGGGGGACTCTGCACTCTCTGACTAGGAAACCACTCACTTGAGCATTTCTGTCTATGCCGTCCGACCCCCTCTGACCCCCAGCAGTGTTGTCACAGTCCTCTGAGAGCCGCCTCCTTCCCCATAAGTTTCTCCTTGGCATTGCAGCTTCGGGGGTGATGCAGGAGTCCCAGGGTCGTCGTGAGGCTGGGCTGAGGACACGAGGCGGAGGGGCGATGGCGGGGCTGTTTTAAGAGAAACACGAGCCTGTTTTGTATTCTGTCCATTGAAAATCGATGGGAAGATTCAATCGAAACCTTTTATGAGACTTGTGCTCGGCTCTGAGGCCCTTGACCATTGTGCCTCTCTCTGTGTCTTCCAGCTTTGGGGACATGCTGTCCTTCACCCTGACTGCCTTTGTTGAGCTGATGGACCACGGGATAGTGTCCTGGGATACATTTTCGGTGGCGTTCATTAAGAAGGTAATGTCTGTTGATTTTTCTGGGCTCAAATTCTTTCCTTCCTTCCTTCCTTCCTAGACATTTTTCTCTGCTTTGAGGGTATCTTACAATTTTTTCCTTTGACTCTTTGTGTTAGAAGGTAGGTGGGGGTTTTTATAGTATTGTGTATATAGGAGTCAGGGGATCTAAATTATATGTGAAAATGACATTTTCTCACCACCGGAATTATAAAGGATTGCAAGAGGTAACCCGCCATCAAGAAAGAATCAAGATGTCATCTTAGTAAAACCACAGAAGGGTCTCCTGAGTCCCTGTGCAGGGCTCTGTCTCTTGTTCTTAAGACCCAAGGTGAGTTTCTGGTGTTCTACCCTCAGCCCACTGGTCAGGAAAAGGCAAAGAAACAAAGGTGCTTGGGACTGACTTCTGACACCCCTGGGCGGGAAGCAGCTAGAGGTGGCAGTGGGCCTGGGCCTCCCGACCGGAAGCCTGCCTACCTCTTCTCATGGTGGAATGCATGCCTCTGAGATCAACTAGTTGTATTAATAATGAAGGTAATAAAGCATAGTCAGGGTTGGGTGGAAGGAAAGACACACCTGCAAACCATTCTGTTTCCAGTCTTCTAACAAAAAACTAAGTCACCCCGATTTTGTAATGAGTAAGTGTAGCATTAGATCACAGATTATTGTTATTTATTAGTTGTGTTTGGGAAATAATTTATAAGTGTGCTGGCCTTTTTCTCCCCGCTGTTGTATTGGGAACGGAGAGATAGATGTTAGGATTCCGTAAACTTACTTTCTGAGTGTGGGTTCTGGGGAGGGGTCACCTAAAATAAAGAATTTCAGAGAATCTGTACAAAAGAGCTGGAAGTTCAACGCAAAAGCCAGTAAGAGTCACTTGAACTTTTTTAAACCTTTTATTTTGAAATGGTGGTAGACTGACCAGAAAAGTTGTAAAAGGACGAGTTCGGCATGTCCCCAAACGCCCCTCCCCCAGCTGCCCCTGGTGTTACCCTTTTGCACAGTGATGGTGCAGGGGTCCCAACTCAGACACCAGGAGCCGTGGGGTCAGCGGTGCTTGTTCCCGACTCCCTTCCTCTGGTTGGGGACGCATTCAGGGTCCCACGCTGTGCCTCGCTGTCACGTCTGCTTAGTGTCCTCTAACCTGGCAGTCCCTACCTCTTCCCTCGTCTTTCCTGACTGGGGACATTTCAAAGACTGCTGGTCGGTCATTTGGTAGAATGCTCCTCAGCTTGGGTCCTTCGATACTTTCCTCAGGGGCAAGTTAAGGTGAAGTGTTTTGGCCCAGAATGCCAGAGGACTAAGGTGCCCTTCTCGGCACATGTGTCCTTATTAATGGGGACGTTGGCCTTGATCGGGGGGTTGAGGTGGCACCGGCGGGGTGTCCCTGACGTCACTCCTTTGCCTTCAGGAGTTAATCACGTTCTTGAGGGAGACAGGCCTTGAACTGAAGGACCTACCAGGGCCCCCGCCTGTCGAATGGGGGTGCTGGGAATGCAGGCCCCACACGGCGGACCCCTGTGTGGCGCTGCGTGGTTATTTCGGGCAAGAGCTGATGGGGGACCCGGGCGCTCTCGCCACCCCTCTGCGTCCTCCGCCCGCAGGCCAGAGATGACGGGTAGCGGAACCACTGAGCAAACACCCCCGAGCGGAGGAGGCCTCTTCTTGTCTGTCTTGGTCAAAATCACTAAAAAGCACAGAAGCAGTTGTAGACGAGGCCGCCACGGGGACGCTGATGCGCCGGGAGGCGCGTCCTTCGGTGGTGGCAGGCGCCAGCTTCGGAAGCAGACGGAGGACAGATGGCTGCACGCTGTCTTGCTCAGGTACAGGTTCCGGAGAGGCGGTGCAGCCTGAAGTGTGGGGGTTGTGGCTCTTTTACACTTAGCAGAAATTTGGCTCATGGCGAATTTACGGCAGGCCTCCCGTCCTGCATCCAAACGCCCCCAGTCTGTGCCTCGCGCCCCCTTTGCCACGGGGACAAAGCTGTTCTGACCGGGGCTCCCCGGAAGTTGCCTTGTGTTTCCACAAACCGCGTTACCTCTTCGGATCCTTGAAGCTCTCCTTTCCAGAATAGAGCAGGGAGCCTTGTTGTTCCCGTGCAGGAGGCGAGGACGAGGACACAGTGGCTCGGGGAGCTTCCGTGAGGTCATAGGGTCATGCTTACGTAGGTCATAGGTCACGGTTCAGGGCCCCCGCCCCCACGGTCACGCACCTGTGCTTCAGGTGGTGGAAAGAACGGCCCTGGAGGACGTGCTCCTCCAGCCTTGCCTCCTGCTCTGCCCTCCTGAGCGCACGGGGGGACCTAAGTGATTGCTTCTGCTCTCCATCCCCCTTGGAGCTCATCATCGTCCCGGGCCCTTGGCACACGTCTGTGAATTTCCCGTTGTTTGACTGGCTCCCCCTCCAGACCATGCGTCCCAGGAAGGCGGGACCATGGCTCCATCCTCAGAGCCTGGCCCACAGCAAGCCCTTACCACAGTGCTGAGAAACGAAGGAATGAACTAGGCTTCAGAAAAGGTTTTTTTTTTTTTTGAAAGCCTAGGACTTGAGGGAGAGAAGGAATACAGTGGCATGGCATTTAAATATATTCCAGGTAAAATTTCAGTTATGAATAAAAAAGCATTACCAGCTGTCTTTCTTTCAGTGATGTGAGCAGTGGTTAGAGAGAACGGCAGTAATTTAATTTTCTAACTGCTTAGGAAAATGGCTTCCACTCACTGAAATCAAATGAAAAAGCATATTAAATCTAAAAAAGCAGAGGTTAGCCATCTTGATAGCTTTAACAAAAAAAAAAATTCAATGTTTTTCAGAAGGCAGTGCGTTGAACATATCCCGGGCTCATCCCCAATCACCCTACTTCCTTTGTGTTGCTGCTTAAGTCCCAAACCATGGGTGAATTGGAACCATGGGCATCAGAAAAGGACTTTATAATTGATAGTTTCTGTAAGGTTAACTTTTTTTTATTCATTAGCTGGATCAAATTCAGACTCTGATGACCCAGGAATTGTGGGCAGGCGAACTGTCTTTTAAATGGAGCTTTATCTTGACAAAAGCCCACTAGGAGGTACGCTGACCGAAGCTGCCTAGCTCCCTGGTACGGACTTGGCTTTCACGTTCAGACCTCTTCGGAGAAGCACTTTCCCCGTCAGCCCGTCTCCTGCTCTGGTGTTTTATCTGCGTTGTTATGTGTGGATTCTAGTTACAGACTTGCCGCAAATAACTTCATTTCACAAACACTTTGAAACTTGGAATCCCTTGATGTCAAAATATAATTAAAGACCTGGCTATGCAGGGAGAGGGTAGGAAGACATGGAGAAAAAGAAGAAATGGGAAAAAGAGAAAACCAACAAGCTTAGAACTTTCTGTGAAACGAGTTGGTTTCCCCCTCGCCAAGTGTAACATCAGTGCCTTTTCTTGGCAGGGAAGTGTCCTACGAATGCTCTTGAACCCTTAATTCGGCAGGAGGGCCTGGTACACCCTGCAGTGTGTTCAGTGCTTGGACAAACATCCAGCCCTTTTGGTTTAGGGACCCAGTAATTTTTGCCTCTTAAAAGCTTGAGAAATTTATGGGCCTCCGCCTGGGTGATGCGGAGGGTGGGAGTGGAGTGCCCCGCTCTCCCTGGTTCATTCAGTTTTGATAACACTGGAGAATTCAAGACCCCACTTTGAGTGGTCCTAAGAAGTGTTTCTGTGATTTCAGTCATTTACATCATTGACGCACGCACGGGATGCCCTTGGCTTCTGAAAAGGCCCCACGTTTCCTCAGTTTCGTTTCGGGACCATTTTAAATGCACGAAGCACATGGAAGTAGTATACGGAGCCATCGCTAACTCCTCTCACCTCTTAGGACACAAACCTACTTTCAGGAAGCTGTGCTGGGGCTGGCTTAGCCTCTCTCCGCCGTGTGGGCCAAAAGGGCCGTAATGGAGCTGCGAAACATTTAAAGGCAAAGGAAGTCTTTATGATTTGGGGGGAGGACAAGGGACATTCAAATTTTACCAGGCGGTCTTCCCCTGCTATAGCTATCCTAAGATCCATAGTTTTTTAAACGAGACATTTGTATGTGCACGGATTTGGACGCGCACCAATGAGGGGCCCAACCCCTGTCATGTGTGCTCAGTCAGCCCTGACGCTTTGGTGACCAGCACTCATTAGGTGAAAATGGTGGCTCGTTTAAATGTCTGGTTAAAACCACTGACAAAGGAAGGCAAAAATAGAGAAGTCCCTTTCAAAAAAACAACCAGTGTCTCCCACAGACTTGTACATAGGACTCAGAGTGCTGTGAGCCTGCCCTCTACCACTGTCCCCAAGTGAGTGTGACACACAGAAGGTTTCTATATCCTGCTGTAGGATTATTGAAATGATGGGTTCAAGAAAGAGGTGAAGGAAAAGGAAAGATTAATTTTAAAGAAGCTTGATGAAGATAAGGGATTAGTTTCAGTTACTTCCAAAAACGGTAAATGGAATATAAACTACTAGGGCCGTCTGGGAAGTATCCGGTCACGTAACCTTCTCCTCATATTGACAGTGGCTGGCTGGATTTTTCCCGGACAACCCTCGTGTGTATGTGGGATAGAAACACGCCTGATTCTAGTTTAAGACCACAGACTATTTTACTATCCCTAAGCAAGCCCACTGGAAGCCAGTAAGTTAAGAATTAGCAGGGACCTTTAAAACCCATTGTAAGAAGGTGTACTTCATTTGAAAAAAAATCAAACCATGAAAAAAATCAAACCACCCAACATTCTGATTGAATATTTCCATAAAGGACATATTGTTGATATTTATGGACATAGAGGGTAAATTTGTATAAGACGGGAATCTGGAATATAGTGGAAACTGAAGACCCAGGAATGAACTGGACCCTGGGCCAGTGTTGTATGTAGAGAACTGAACATGTGTTGAAGGGGAGACATTACAAATGTGTTCTCAGGGGTAGGAAACGGGGAGCTGAGACTGTTAGTCCCTGATAACGGCAAACTTGGGAGAAGGGGATAATTGAGATGGGAGGATTAAGAAGACAATAAGCTTGGTTTTCACCCCATTTAATTTTAGGCTTTGTGGCAATATCTAGATGGAGGCATTCTTTTAGATGCCAAGCATAAGCCCTTCACACACTCCGTAGTAAATGCTTCTTTTATCCATCTGTCCCCCTAGACTGTCAGGTCCTTGAAGGTAAGATCCCTGTCTTCACATCTTAGGACCACACAGTGTGTCTCACGGCGCACAGTGAGTTCGTATTACTGGAATGAATTCAAAGAGGGGGTGAAGGTTGGGGGGTAGAGGAGGGCGCTGAACAGTAGGCTGTCAGGTGGAGGATTCTCCAGGGAGTCCTAAAGAGACGTCCAAGTTTATGAAATGGAGACAAGACAAGGAGCATGGCAGGAGGAGAGAATTAGTGCGAGAACGTTGTAAGTGTGGTCCTCAACCTGACCCTGTGCTGGGATAATGAGAAATGTTGGGGTGGTGGTGGCGGTGGGGAGTCAGGGCATTTACATCCTACTTAGATGAAATCTAAGTGTGAAACCATGAGCACAGCATGAGAGTGATTGGTAGATTAGATCAGGTGGGGATGAAGAACAGGACTCTGCAGGGACAGGCCACATGTCGGAGGAGGTCCTTAAGCAATTAGATGAGAGGCCAGTGGAATTTTCTTTTTGTTTTTGTTTTTGTTTTTTTTTTTTTTTTTTGGAGAATCTTAAATTTTCTGTCACTCTTCCTATAGTTTATATGGTAAAATTATAGCCTTTTGGAATATAAAATCACAATGTAACTATACTCCACGTTATTGATTCTCCTCCCTCTGAGACCCAGCCGTATCTGGGGGCAGAGAAGGTGTTGGCATTGTACTGCACCCCTGCATTCACCAGGGCGTCCCTGGGCGCGCAGCCGTGGAAGTGGCGAGTTGCCATGGGTGCTCCTGCATTTCATCTGGCGTGAGGGTGGAGGAGGGCTGAGGACAGGCCAGCACGAAGGAGGGAAGCAGTCAGTGTCAGTGCGTCATGGAACCCGATTATTTAGCTTATAGGAAGGCAGTCATTATGTTGATAGAATAACAATAGCCCCTTAGTGTGAGTTGTCAACAGATAGTAATAACTTCTAATGAGGCCTCGAAAATAAAACCTTTATGGGACCCATGTGTTTGGGTTACTCTAACCCGTATGTCGCCTCCGTCTTACATTGTGATTTATGTTGTTTGAGGTCTTGGTGATTAATTCCTTACGGAATGTATTTCCGAGCTTAAACTGTTATTTTAACTTTTCGCACTGCTAATTTCAGTGTTTTCCTGTTTGCTGACGGTTAGACGACGAGAATCTATTCTAACGACGTACAAGGGAAAGACAGGGGAAGTGCTCCCGTGAGGAGTAGCAGCGCGAGTAGCCGGTGACTGAAAAGTTGCCAGTTGAGTTGTGTTGACAAGTGTGATTTGTGTGAGTCCCTAACAAATGTAACAGGATCCTAATAAGAACATAAAAGTAAAGGAGTAGCCTGGGAATGGAGAGGAATGGCTGTTAGTGCACGTTGAAATGACTGACTCGAAGCAACAGGAGAATCCTTGCAGTACACAGGTGGACTTCCCTATCTGTGGCTTTCACATCCATGGAGTCAACCAACCACAGGCGAAAGTATTATTTAAAAAACAACAACGACAACAAAAAAAAACTTGCCCAGAAAGTTCCAAAAAGCAAAACTTGAATTTGCCAGGTCCCGAGCACCCTGAGTCCACCTGAATGAAGGGGTGTGTAGGCGCCCCCTGCTGTAGCCTGTAGGAAATGTAGGTTGTGTGCAGCACGACTCCGTTTATGTGGAGGACATCCGCGTCGCGGGCTTTGGGAGGTCCTGGAACCAATCCCTGCAGATGCAGAGATTGTGTATTGAGATCGTCTGCTGCTCCGTGCTGACACTCAGAATAATCCCAGAAAAACCAGACAGTAATTCTTTGAAGCTGTCTCCTTTTTTTGGGTCCCCTTTTTAAAAGTGACTGATTACTGAATTATAGAAATAGTGCTTTCTAGTCATGTCATGAGCCATTACTGTTGACTTGATGCATTGCTATTCTGTCATAACTCCAGGTACATTTTGCCCCCAGGGTCTGGTGCTTCTTAACCGTGCTCCTGATGTACTTGACCTGCTCCTTTCTCTCCTTTTCTGCTCTGCTCTCCACAAGTAGTCAATTCTGTCCTGCTTGTATTTTTAGATAGCGAGTTTTGTGAACAAGTCAGCCATCGACACCTCAATCCTGCAGCGGTCCTTGGCCATTTTGGAGTCCATGGTGCTCAATAGCCATGACCTCTACCAGAAGGTGGCCCAGGAGATCACCATTGGCCAACTCATTCCACATCTTCAGGGGTAAGCAAGCTGGTGCCACCGCTGTGGGAGGGGAGATCTTCAGCTACCAGAATGCTTGGGTTAAATATACAGAAAAAGAATCTTGACTTGGCCTTTAATCCAACTATTAATATGTACCACTCTCATACCCCATCATACTAACATGTTGTGGTCACTTGCCTCGTGGTGAACTCCGTCCCCATTCTTGGCATTGCTCAGTCCCTAGGGCCTGGCCCTTAATAGGTACTCAGTTTTGGTCCATGTTGGTAGATAATCCCTGGAGTTTTACTTTTAACAAGGCATAATAGGATCATTTGTTCTCTTAAGTTCTCACTGTTGCCTTCCCTCAGTCATTTAAAATAGTGTTTTCTGTGACATAATGAGTATTTTCATAGACAGGTAAGAATTTTTAAAAGCAGGCTCCCATCTTTAGGCTCAAGATGGTTATAGCAGCCAGATTTTGTATTTTATAACAGAGCTTGAGCTATGTGCCAAGGCCCTAGCTTGATCTGTGGGACCTTTCCCTTCCTGCATCCTTAGGTCACAGGAAAGTTGTCGCTAATGCTATTGAACTGAGAGGACCCCACTGTGCCATGCTACATTGTAGATTACAGTATTTGGGGTGGCAGGTGGCAGCAAACAGCCTGAGTCAGCTGACACAGAACAGGGGCTTTACTGAAAGGGTGCGGGGGTCCTTTTGGAACCCAAGCACGGCCTAAGTACCAGAGCCTTGAGAAGGACAAGAACCACAGCCTCCACGGCTCCTTCTCTGCAGCGGATTGGCTGGCACTAACACGACTGGGTTCCCAGTCACTGCCACCCCTGGTCCCGCAGGTCACACTGTAGATCCTCAGGAGGAAACCTGATTGCCTGTTTGGGTTGGGGGTGCAGGGTGGAGATAGAAGAAATATTCAGTAGTCCTCAGTATACCCAAATGTTAACACCAGTGTGCTTATAATATAAACTACCAAAGTGCTATGTTCTCTTCATTTGGAGAATATAAAATTGTAAGTCACACGAGCTGAGACTATGGCCTCAGGGAAAATTAACACCTACTCCAAAACGATGACTTTGTGTGAAACATCTCTAGCGATGATACCAGTTTTACCTGGATCTCAAGGCATTCTTGTGTGTTCACAGTGCTCTTCACCCAAGTGGAGAGTTTCTTATTGGCCAAGCCCTGTACTAAGGATTTTATATATGCCACCTCATTTATCCTAAAATCTACGTCTTAATATAAGTGTATTCTTACCCAGTGTTACAGATGAGGAAACTGTCATAGGGACACCCCGGACCTTGTCCAAGGTCACAGAGTCCTGCCCTGGACTTTCACGTTCATCCTGCCAAAGGCCACATTCCCAGCTCTGCTTCCCCCTAATTCTCTCTCCAAAGAGCTCTTAGCTGCCCTTTGTATTTACCATGTGGGTTCTGTTAGATCTTTGCCTTATTTGGAATTCCTGATTTCAGTCTGGTAAAAAGCAAATTAATAAACATAAAACCCTGCTCTTCTTCTTCAAAAGTTTCTATTTGGAAATAGGGTTTCAGCATATGTAATATCACTGCCAAGGACACAGAACAGTTTCCTTTGTCATGAGCTCAGGAATGTGGGCTCACCCAAGTCTACTCCCAGGTGTACTGCCCGCATCAGACAGAAAATTACACACACGCACTCACGCACACGCACGCGCATATACGTGCACACACACACACACACGCATGCACGCACATGCACGCGCATATACGTGCACACACACACGCACGCACGCACGCACATGCACGCGTATATACGTGCGCACACACACACGCACACACACACGCACACACACGTAAGCACATGCGCACTCACGCACACGTGCACACGCACAAGCGCACACGCGCGCACGCACACACACGTGCACACTCACGCACATGCACACATACACCCACTGAGTCCATGCTTTTAATCCTGACAGAGGAGATGGGGGAAGAGCCAGCTGGCCACGGGCACGTCCTGGGTGATCGCCCACGAGCCGTGTACTGTCTGGCAGGAGTGCTGATTGTGTCCCTGCCTCCACCGCGCTGGGTTCCCAGCCTTGCAGGGGTTGAAATCCATTCTCAGTGCTGACGGCATCTTCTAGGTCTTGCTTCCCTCACCTTTTTGGGGGAGATGACCACGAGCCTTATCATGGTCTGACTTGGGGGGTGGCAGCTTCTGACTGTGTCTTTTTTCTGTGTCTTCACAGGACAGATCAAGAAATCCAAACGTACACCATTGCGGTGATTAATGCTCTCTTCCTGAAAGCCCCAGATGAGAGGAGGCAGGTGAGCTGCCCGTCTTTGATTTCAGGACTGAGCCCAGGTCTCGGGACTTTCAGTGCAGAGGGAGCACTGCCTGCCCATCCCGGGGTCCCCCGGCCCCCCTGCTGCTTGGCTGGGCAGCCAGGGGTTATTCATACATCCGGCGGGGACCAGGCGGAGATGGGCAAGGTCTTGTCTGAGAAGAATGAATGCTAGGAATGTTCCAGCAATAGAGTTTTTCATCAGATGCAACTGGCGAAGTCCAAAACATGAGACAATGAAGGCTCTGCATCTATAGGGGACTTGAGGTTAAAAACCCCTGTGACCTTCTGTCCTGTCACTGAGTACTCACCAGGGCAAGGAAGGACTTTGTCCCCACTTTTCTGATGAGAAACCTGAGACCCCGAGAGGTGTCAGCTTTGCCCTGGGATGTGCGGAATGGACAGGTGGGAGGATGGGGTTGCCACAGGGCGAGATCACTGCTCCTGTGCCAGAGGCGCGGTGTGCTTGATGACATTTCTGCTGTCCGTGTGAGGATGTGCTTGGGGGCGGGGGGCTGAGTGATTCATCTCCCCTCCTCTGTGGAAACGAGGGATGAGCCCCTTAGAGGTCCCCACGCTAAGCCTCTCCTTTGAGACTCTCCTGTGTCTGTAGGTCTTTGGTTCTTCAACCTGAGGAAAGCATCATTACAGAGGGGGTTGTGGAAGATGGGGAATTTTTGTCTTGGAGGTTAGCTCACACCTCAAAATCCATTCGTGTTTTTCCCATCAGCATAACATGTACTGCGTTTCCTTGGTCACAGTTCACACCATTCAAAAACAGGGTGGACATACGGGATCTTCCCACCATTAGAAAGCGTGCTGAGGTGCTCCAGGACAGCCACCGATACACCGAGGAGAATTTAGAAGGCTGGCATGCTCCTGAGCACTGTCGAGAATTTTATTTATTTCTTACTTTGTTTTTCTGTTGTTGAGGATTTTAAACCTCAGTGATTAAACGTGAGGGGTTCTGGCTCATTTTCCACGTAGGATCATTGTGCCCGTTCCTGGGGGTTACGTTAGCATAACGTGTGGAGGGACTTGAGCGTTTCCTGTGTGTTTTGTTTGGTGTTGGCTGGAGGTGCCTGCCTGGGTTCTAGGCTTGATTTTTAAGGGTAACTCTGCAGATCTTAGGTGACAATTGGTGGGGCTGCTCCTTTATATTTACAGTAGATGCTCTGTTAACTCAAACAACTGGTAAAAAACAAAAAAGAAGAAGAAGAAGAAATAATACTACATTTTCCTGGCATGGATACCAGTTAACTGAGAGTCTACTTACATTTATCCGGCATCTACCAATCTCCATGGGTGCTGGTTAGCAGAGAGTCTACTGTATATGTAAATTCTGAGCTCAAGATAACTCCTGGCAGCCCAGCAAAGTGCCTGGTGACTGTTACATGCAAATGCCTAATGTGGTCATTGCAGAAGCTCAGTCATCCCACTGGCCAGGCGAGGGGTGCCTGGTCAGACCACCTGGTAGATACATGTAGAGTGAGGGTCAGGAAATCTAAGCTCTGGTCTGGCCTCTGCAGACAATCCTTTCCCTGTGGAAGAAGAGGTTGGAGTAGAGGAGATGAGCTATGCCCACCCCAAGTGCTGTGATTTCACTCTGGATTGAGACTTGAGGAAGATGCATATACTTTGCATTTTCCTGTCATATTAAGAGCTGTTGTTAACCTGCTGAATGGGAATCATATAACCATGGAGAAATGGGGAATCAGATGCCAGGTCAATGACAGCAGTGGAAATATAACATTAGGTTTGGGTGCTGTGAATCAAATCTTTTATTTATTTTCTTTAATTATACAGTATGGGACTGACATGACACAGTTTGGTCATGTGGGGGTATAATAAAATAATATATCACAGAGGGTAGTCTAGTAACATTAGACCATTTAAGAAAACAATTGAACTAAGAAAGGAAGTGTATGTAATCCAGTGGAAGTACTATATGACTAATTTAGTCTTTGAAATAAAGATAGCAACAAGGATCTTCCTTCATGCACATACTTGCCATTATTCATTTTACTATTTTCATGGCAAAAATCTTGGTGAGATTCTTTCCAAACTTTTCTACAAAGATTTATGGTTTTGGTTGAAAGACTTGGTAGAAAAATCAGAAAGTACAGATTCCAAAGGAAGAAGTTTTAAAAACTCCTATAATTGCATTCCAAGAGCGAAAACCACTACAACTACTCATAACTTCGGCTTTCCTGGCCCTACTTTCTGCTTTGTTCTCTGTAAGGACTCTACTACAGACGTCATCTTCTCACCGGATGTGATCACACCACGAGCGGCTGTTTTTTAGACTGCTCTAAACAAGATTTTGCGGGCATCTTTCCATGTCAATATATCTACACCCAAATCTCTATCTATCTATAGTTATATAATCTTAATGGTGTAACATATTTTCCATAGAATTGTTTATTCAAACAGTTTCCTAATATTGGACAAAAACAAAAATCCATGATGAGGACAAGGATATTTCTATTTTCTCTCTGACCAACCTCCTGTTCTTTAAGGAAGGCAGTGGAAAGTATTCATTTATTCCTTTATTAAACACTTAACTATCTACTCCACATAGTCATTGTGCTTTGGAGTCTGAGCACAAAGATGAAAATGGCAGTGTCTGTGCCCCTCTGGGGACTCATCATCTTATGCAGAAGATAAATAATATAAACCAATAATCACAGTAATGGCCCTAGATGTTAGATATGTACCTTATTTAAAAATTTTATCAATCAATGGGCTAAAATAGGCACAGAGAATTTTTGTTAGTTTGTTTGTTTGGCAAATAGGCAGTAATTTCATTTTTATTAAAAATAAGAAATGAATTTGATTCCCACCCAGGGAACTACCCACATAAAAACAAAACAAACAAACAAACAAAAAAAGAACTATAAACTCCTTTGGGCCTTTGGTTTCTGTTTCGATCAGGAGGAAAGCACGCTTTCTATGCCTGGTGGAAGGGTAGGTTCCTTCTACGCTGCCGATAACGTTCCACATGTGTCCTTGTCCTCTTGTTTTCAAGAGGTTGGAAGAGGACATATGGTTCAATTTTGCCTTTAATTCCATGTGGCCTTTCCGAAACACCTTACGGTATCTATGCATTTTTCTCTTCAACACACGGGGTCTGCAGGGACACTCAGTAACACTGTCACCTCTAACAGAGCCCTCTGCATTTCCGTCCCTTCTCTCCTGCTGGCTTTCCTTTCTGTGGTGGTGCTGACGCCGTTAGGTTGGTGTAGAGAGCAGTGTTGACATCCTTGATTGTCCTCTGACTGTAAGTCCCCATGAGCCCTTTGTCAACACAAAGCGAGCCCCGTGCTTCCGTCCTGCTCCCGGCTGGCCCTGCCTGTGTCCCCGCCTCCACCGCGCACTTCCTCCCCACGTCTGGGTTCTCCGCGCTTTCTGCAAGTGGACTTTAACCTTGATCGAATTCATGGCTGTGTTTTGGAGTCGTAGCTTAGTTTCCTCTCTACTCAGCAAGAGTATAAAGCAATGCTAAAAATACCCCTTGCCCCCCAAAAACCCCACATTCCAGCATCTTCCTGAATATGAGCAGTATTTTTATGTTTGAATGTTTGTAACAGGATCATATTCAACTATTTAATTTCCCCGTAGTATCTATTGGTCAGTATTTTAGAAGGGCGTCCATGAATCACTTTATTGAATATAAAATCGCCCACGAACCCTCAGTGCCAGCCAGCCAGGCCACAACAGCAAGTGGGGCGCACAGCGATGAGCTGGCAGTGCTGAGCGGGGGCCTCGAGAAGCCCCGCCCACGCCGCGCGAGCCCCGGGGCGCGCGCTCAGGGCGCTTGGGGTTTGCAGGGATTGAGGTGAAATGGAGAAGACGTGGAGTTTTGAAGCCGAGTGTCTCTAATGTCGACTGCCCTGGCGCGGGCGTGTGTTGCCTGGTCAGAGCCCTCTGCACGTGTGTATTCTAAACGCTGCCCAGCCTGTCCCAGGAGAACCGCAGCTCTCACTTGGAGGGTTTGTGATGTTTCTTCAGCACTCACCTGTCCCTGGAAAGCAGAGAGAGCCCGCAACACCCCCCACGCCCCCCCCCAAAAAAGAAAGTTTGCACAGGCCACGTTCCCTTTCTCTGGGACGTGGCTTGTTATCTATACGGCCCAGTCAAAAACTAATTTGAATCCCATGGCCTGTTGGAGTCCATTCTTTCATAAGAGATACTGCTGATATCCACTGTGAAGCGCACCCCAGGGTCAGGGTGAAATGCGCCTTCTAACCTCAGCTTTTGTGTGGGTGTGTTTGCCTTCAACAGGAGATGGCGAATATTTTGGCTCAGAAGCAGCTGCGTTCCATCATTTTAACAGTGAGTACCCACATGCTGTGCCTGCTTCGTTAGGGGGGAATGTTCTGGTGCATTTGTTTATCTCCTCTTTTGGCCTCTGTTAGTGGTTCATTCTGTGATTTGCTTCTGTGAGGAAGCAGAAGGAACTAGAAAGGAGGAAACGATGTGCTTGTGGAATTGGAGTAAACAAAGCTTTCCCACAGGAATGACCTCCTGTGATTGGGGGCAGGACTGGCTCGAGCAGGGGGTGGGAGCGGGGAGGGAGAGAGACAGAGAGACAGAGAGACAGAGGTTCCGGATGGGAGGGCTGGAAAGCTCTCAGCGGGGCAGGTTGATGACTCTCACCGCAGCATTCGCTCTGCCTTTAAGGAAGTCAGGGGCTCCCTGACTGAACACATCCACAGGACGAGCGTCTGCTGTTTTTAATGAGGGAGCTAGCAGGGAACATACCAGACACAGAGACAAGTCCTGAAATTTTGACCCTCATTTTCCTGGGCCCCTCTGTAAGAGCAAGGCAGAACAGACATACACAGAACATTCTCCTCATTAACTGCAATGCAGACGTGACCAGAAACCTCAGTACAAAAGGGGCCTTCCGTGCTGTGCTGTGTCTAGAAATAAATCAAATAGCAAGATTTCCTGAGGCCTTAGCTGCTACTTGACTTTCAACCAAAGGCTGAAAGAGGCACATGTGATTGATTCCAAATAGCTCTGCAAGCTTACAGACACACACAGACACACACACATTCACAAATTCCAACACAATGAGGCCATTAAAAATTACAAACCTTCTGAGGGCAAACAAAATAAATATTCTAGAACCCAAAGCCCATAGTAATAACTACAATTTGTCATCAAGTTTGATTTTAAACTTGCTGGCTGTCGAGGATAAAGGGAAACACATGAGGGTGATTTTCACTGTTTGACCAAAGCAGCACCCCGGCTCTGCAAGGATGACATAGTTCTCCCCCCGGAACTAGAATCTGAACCGGGTGTTGGTAGGGCATGCTCATTCGATTCGGGGTCCAAGAATAACTGAGTAGAAACACGCTTAGTTTTCGTACTGGCTCTCCATGGAGGTGGAGGTTGCCGTATGAAGGCGTAGTTCAGTGGGGGTGCTTGTGGAAGGAGGGGGCAGTGGGCTGATAAAGGATCCGAGGTGTTGAATTCAGGTCCCAGCCTGCTGTCGACGCTGCCTCAGTGTGACAGGCGGCCCTACAATGCCCAGGGATGGGGCGGGTGGAATGACTATGGCCACCGCATCTCAAAGACTCTTTGCTCTGGTGTGACTTCTTTTATGCGAGTCTGACGGCCGAAAGTTCAAGACCGGCAAGAAGTTGGATTGCAGACGCTTTTGCGTTGCTAATAAAATAGATACCCACCGACTTCAGCACCCCTTCACTTTGGGTACGAAGTGTACACTGCGAAGTGACATTGTTCTGAAGATTGGAGGCTGTGGGGTTTTTTATTCCACCCCCGCCCCAATCCCCACCCCACTGCCTAGCTTCTCACCCCCTCCACCTCCACAATTTGGGTTCCATGAGTTCCTTCTATCCTCATCATTGCCCCTGCCCTTCCTTCTTTAATTGGCTATTTCAACACGAAATAACCAGTCTAGGACTGTTCTGGTCCCCGGAACATAAGGAAAGCTCCAGGGTCACCTGTATTCTCACCTATCTTCTGAGGGGTAGTTCCTGCAACCCACATCTCCTGGGTCTCCACGTGCAGATTTCTGAGCTCCTGGGTGTAACGATGGGAGTTAACATTTGTCATTTGCTTTTCTGTCTTCCTTTTTTATGTATTTATTTTGTTTTCATCTTCCCAGCATGTCATCCGAGCTCAGCGGGCCATCAACAGTGAGATGGCCCATCAGCTATATGTGCTCCAGGTGCTCACCTTTAACCTCCTGGAAGACAGGATGATGACCAAGATGGACCCCCAGGACCAGGTGGGTGCTCCGCAGACATCGCTGACCCCGGGAGGATTAGAGCACGAGAGTATGGTTTCATTATCATCCCAGAACGTGGGATGGATTTAAAATGTAGGTGAATCTCAGATCAGAGAGAAAACTGAATGGATTATGTCCTTACCCATCACACACATGCATATTGTCCATTGGGTAAGAAAGCTTGACATCACATGGCCACCAGCCTTGGCCCTTGACCCCAATACCTCAATGGTGCTACCTTTGGTCAGGATCCCAGACAACTAGGCCCACTTGGTAGCTCTGTGTGATACTGATTCTGCAGGTCAAGGAAGCGATTTCCACCGCCCAGTGGTCAGTG
>PVJL010008357.1:25694-67552 GCA_004026885.1 Lyroderma lyra
GGCCGGCTTCGGGAGGGAGAGCATTCGTTCCCGAGGGCCTGGCCGGCTTCGGGAGGGAGAGCATTCGTTCCCGAGGGCCTGGCCGGCTTCGGGAGGGAGAGCATTCGTTCCCGAGGGCCTGGCCGGCTTCGGGAGGGAGAGCATTCGTTCCCAAGGGCCTGGCTGGCTTCGGGAGGGAGAGCATTCGTTCCCGAGGGCCTGGCCACGCGCTGACGTGAGCTGCACCCGCGCCATGCATAAGGGTCATGGCGCTTCCTTCACGCGCGAGGCCATGTGGCTACAAGAGATGGAGAGGCTTTGAGAGGCCCTCCGACGTGCCCTGGACTCCCACCAAGGCCAAGTGCAGTGATCCCAGAGATGAGGCTGTCATCTTCCCAATTCTAGGGGAGGCAGGCAATATATCTTAATGGGAATAGCCCTCCCTGTTTGGAAACCCTTTTATTTATTTGAAATATATGTTTTTCCTTACGGGGGTTAAATACACATAAAATCAAATGGACCGTTTCAGCCATTTGTAAGGGTTTGTTTCTGTGCAGGCACTTCTTGGTGGAGTTAGGAATCCCTTGTCACCTAGAGACTGCTCACAGACCTTGTTTCTGACAGGGCCCCTGCGTTCTCTGACCCAGCTCGTCCGTCACAACCCTGCCATCAGATTTGGCGCTCCCGTTAGAATGTCAGCAGATGAGCGATGTCAGTATTCCAGGGGGCTTGGCTGTGAGGACCCTTGTAGGGTGAGGCCAGGGCTGGCCTGCAGGGAGAGTGGCAGGGCGAGGAGGAGTGTGCCGAGCCTGAAGTCAGAACGCCGGATGCCTTTCATCTGTGTTCCTTTCGCCCGAACACAGTGACTCATTTGGACCCTGGGGAGAGAGGGGGTGGATGTCATGCCACACAGTGAAAACAGCCCTCCCCTCCTTTCTCTCTGCCCAACACCCTCAGGCTCAGAGGGACATCATATTTGAACTTCGAAGAATTGCTTTTGATGCGGAGTCGGAACCCAACACCAGCAGCGGCAGCATGGAGAAGCGCAAGTCCATGTACACCCGGGATTATAAGAAACTTGGCTTCATCGTAAGTAAGCTCTCTGCCTCCGGCCTCCCGGGGCTGACCTCAGCCGCAGAGCTCGTGTCTTCTCCGAGCGTGTGGTCCGCTTGCGCTTTGCAGAATCGTTTTCACATTTTCCAGATGTTTAGCTGGTTTAAACAGGATCACGTGAAAATCCCTCCTGGCTGCAGTGACATGGAATAACTTGCACAACTGTGACTAATACGGGGTTTGTTTATTCTGCTCTGATTAAGTGTGACCAAGAGGAGTTAGCCCGGGATGCATCGAGGGTTTATTCAGTCTCCTTCCCAAGATGTGTACCGTGATGGCAGCTGTGGGATGGCTCTGATTATTGGGTTAGTGACCGGATGACTTACAGGCATTGATTTCTTAGCAAAATCAAATTGAGAGTCTCCTTAAATTTAACCATGATGAGATTTATTCAATATACATTTTCGTAAAAGTTTTGTCTTGTTGCGAATGCTAACAAGAGGCCTCTTAGATTTTCTCTTGTTCAGTTTGCAAATCAGAGCACAGCTTGTCCTAAATATAATCTGTTTCATTCTGGCCTTTACCACCAACCATCACGTTTCTATATAACCTTGGACTAATTAGGCTCAAATTCCGCAGATATAAAATTGGGTTTCCATTTTAACCTCGGTCATGAACAGCAGGGGTGAGATTTGGGCATTAATGATTATTAATAAAACAGGCCTCATTGTATAATTGCAAATAATATTTCCTTGAACACACACACACACACATATTAAATGGATACACATTGATATCATGCTTTGTGCATTATTTGGGAACCTTGTCTTTCATAGGACTTGTCTTTGAAACGTTTCCACATCACTTAACACACACTGTTTTTCATTACTAATGAGTTTTTCGTTGTTTGGATGTACCACGGTTTAGTTAACCACGCCCTTTGCTGCGTGTTTCAGTGTTTTGAAATTATCATCAAGAATATTATTAACATCCTTGCTGCCCTTTTATGCATGTCCATGATAATGATATTTGGATGAATTGGTGGAACTGTCATTCCTACGGTATATATTTTTAAGGCTTTTGATAATACCAACCATTGTTTTTTCACTTTAACTAGCAGTGGATCAGAGTGAGTATGTTTTTGAACCTCTCCAGCAATATTTCTTAAGCTAAAAAAAAAAAAAATAGAAATCTAACAATCTGGTGAGTTACTGTTTTTATAGTGGTAATCTTAACACGGCTCTTCTAATAATAAGATTTGTCAAACATTGTATTTAGCTCTGCAGTGTGCTTTGCAGAGGTAGTAGGACATCACTTTGATACACCCGTGTCCTGTTTTTTGACTTTGACATTCCATTTGCTCTTTTAGTTGAATCTGTTTTTAATTTTAGCGAACAGTTTCAGGAGTGATGGGCCAGGTGCGAGTTCCCTGTACTTGGCACGTGCGATGGCACCCCTGGGCGTGCTGGCGGCCCTGCCATGCCCTCACGTACCTGCGCTGCGCATTGGCAGAGCCCGTTGCCTGGGGATTTAGCCAAGGGGAGGTGGGTGGGGCTCACGTCCTGCATCAGCACCTGCTCCGTCCGGCTTTCACTTCGGTGTGTGGAGTGAGGCGTCCCCGTGTCACTCACCTGGGACGCTTGGTGAACTCACCTGTTCTCACCCTTCTGTCCTGTCAGCGGGGCGGGGCATGTGCATTTGAAAATACTCCCCATGGATTCCGATCATCCTGATGGGGAGCTTGGTGCGGGCTGCCCCTGAATTACTGCCTTCCTCCTCTAGCTACTACCTGGATTTTGGGTGCGTTCGAATTGCCTAGAAAATGAGAAACTCTCGTCCTTCACACCTACTGCCCCTTTCCCCCGGGATTCACTGTCTTGGCCCGGGTTCTGTTGGTTTCTGTCAGGGGCAGAATACACAGTGTCCTTTGTGGCCATACATATAAGGGCAATCAGGGGACTCAGATTATTCCAGGTCTCCAAGAAGGTATCTGTGCAGGGGTGGCGGGTGTGAAGCAAGTCCCTTTTTATCTTCCTGCTCTGGCCCTGTGTGAGGTTACCAGAGGGTTCTGTGAGGGCAACTCAGTGATTTTCTCAGTGTAGCTCCATGTGTCTTGACGTAATTGTTAGTTCCTCCCACAGTTGCGTGTTAGAGTATACCGGGGTACCAAAAATATGTATACATGTTTTAAGAGATGCTATCTATGTATTATACTTTTCAAAGTTGAATTGAATTAATGGTAGCAATGTGTAGTATGACATTTCCTCAAAAGATGGAATTAATCAAATGAATGCTACCATCCCATGTGACAGGCAGGACAGTCAAAGACAATGGCCGAAGCATGGTTGTTGTTTGAGGAGCACAAGACCATTTTGAAGTGGTATTTGAAATTAGAAAATATTTGAGTTTCGCCCACATTCTCCTGACTTAACTCCCCTTGACTTCTACCTATGGGGGACCTTAAAGGACGTGGTGCACCGTAAAACCAGCTACATGGGTGGTACTTGGGGAAGAAACCGAAAAGGCACGTGCAGCGATACACATGGACACTTTGGTCAGCGCTGCTCGAGCAGTAGTTCGCCGTCATCAGAAGTGTCTGGGCGCTGATGGTGACCACTGTGAGCACCTCTCGTCAATGCAGAAGTCAAACGTGACTTGTATTCATCTTTTGGTGTTGGTATATATGGAGTATTACAATTTTAATACAGTTATTTCCTTTCTTATGTGTATACATTTTTTCCTTCTTTTCAGTGTTCACTGAGTGTTCTGTTTCTTGAGTGCTTTAGGAAAAACAATGCATTTTTTAAAAACTGGAAGTTAATTTGATGTGGTGTTTCAGGCCTTTACCACTTATGTGGGCTCCTTTCAGGGCTTGAAAAGTCATTTCAGAAAAAGCAAAGACCTTGGACAGAGAATAACCAAACGAGAGTGTCGGCTTCCCTGATGTTTCCACGGTTCTTTTTTTAGATTCAATTTTAGTCCTTCCTGCAAAACTTCTCCCAGGCCACACTCTTCCACCAGAGAGCTGAGAAATTGTGAAGATCAGTTAGTAATGATTTCTTCTGCCAGCTGTGATCCAACAGCTGTGACAAGCACAGATTGCTGCCTTTGCACACCCAGGCAGCCAGAACTAGACAGACAGGCCTGTGTGAAGGGCGTCACGTGCTTATTGCGCCCCCTAGAGACCACCGTGCAGAAATGCTGACAGCAGGCCAGGAACGTCCAGCCTCTGGCCACAAAGCTCCAGCAGAGAAAGCTCTGAAGCAGGACTCCCGCTGTGCTCTCAAAAGAGGAGTAGTCTTGCCCATTAACTCCTTCAGAAGCAGTCTGAGATTGGGATAATCTTTAGGACCTCTGAAGAAAAAGTTTGATTCATACGATGAGGAGTGTTGTTCCTCATTTCATGTGTCCCTAGCAGGCAGTGCCCGGGAAGTGTTAAATGACAGGTGTTTGGAGCTGAGTGGGCCTAGAGTTTAGCTGCATCTTTCCCGCTTACAAGCCACGGGCTCGTGGGCCAGCTTATTTAACCTGTTTGAACACCACTTTCCTTGCCGTGACCCCAGGCAGGTGCTCTTCTATTTCACAGTTGTTGGAGGGTCCTGCAAGACCACCTCCTAGTGATGGGCACAGCGCTTGCAATGTGGGGTGCAGCCAGCAAATGGTACTTCCCTTCCTCGCTTTTTGGGGGGCCTGCATCATGGAAATGACAGGCAGCTTTTAAAGATTTTCAAAGTAGAAGGGGCCATTGGTCTAACAAGGCAAGAAGAACAGTCTGTGACAGGATAATAACACCCAACACCTGTGGGACAGCAGATGGCCCACTCATCCCTTCTCAGCACAAGGTCCCAACAGAGCAGGTTTTTTTCTGATGAAATAGTTCCAGAATCTCAGTCCAAAGTGGCAACATGGCTTGCATGCTTAGTCCTAACACAGAAAAGCACCTGCTTTCAAAATAGAGCCGCTTCATCTCCTAATTAATGCTTTCTAGTTTCAACGTGCACAGGCCTTTGTAGTCACCTGGTTGCAGGAGGGCGTTAGCACTCTTTGGGACATTAAAGCTTATTGGAACGGCAAGGAAGTGTGCACTTGTTTTTCCCAGGTGATAGAAGGCAGATTCTCATGTTTAGAATGACTTTATTTTGAATACAGAAATACCTATATATAAACTCTACCCTGTTGTTTACAATGACCGAGAACTCTGCAAAGTTGTATTCCTTAAAAGAGGTCTTTCAGAACTTTTCTCTTTTGATGTTGAATTGATAGCTTCTCTTTTTGTGAATTTTACTTTTGTCTGATCTAGTGGACACACATTAAAAATGAGACATCTGTATAGGCAGACCTCAGAGACACCCAAGTTCTGATCCAGACTCCCCAAATAAAGCAAACATCACAGGAAAGGGAACTACATGAATGTTTTTGGTTTCCCAGAGCATATATATGTTATGTTTACACTATGTTGCACTCTATTAAATGTGTAGTAGCATTGTGTTAAAAGTGCACATACCTTAATTAAAAAAATACTTCATTGCTAAGATATGCTAACCATCATCTGAGCCTTCAGTGAGTCATAATCTTCTTGCTGGTGGAGGGTCTTGCCTCCATGGTGATGGCTGCTGAAAGCTGGGTGGCTGTGGCAGTTTCTTCAAATAAGACAGCAATGAAGTTTGCTGCTCCAATCAACTCTTCCCTTCATGAATGATTTCACTGTTTGATAACATTTTACCCAGAGAACTTCTTTCAAAATTGGAATCGATCCTCTCAAACTCTACCACTGCTTTACCTGAATACAAAGTTTATATAATAGTCTAAATCCTTTGTTTCATTTCAGAAATCTTCACAGTATCTTCAGGAGTAGATTTTATCCTAAGCCACCACTTTCTTTGCTCAACCATAAAAGCTACTCCTCATCCATTAAAGTTATATCCTGACATTGCAGCAATTCAGTCACGTCTTCAGACTCTGCTTCTAATTCTAGTTCTCTTGCTGTTTCCATCACATCTGCTGTTACTTTCCCCACTGAAGTCTTGAACCCCTCACGGCCATTAGAGATCAAATCAACTTCTCCCAAACGATTTTGACCTCTTCTCATGAATCACACATGTTCTTAGTGGCAGCTAGGATGGTGAATTCTTTCCAGAAGGTTTTCAATTGACTTTGCCCAGATCCCTCAGAGGAATCACTATAAATGGCAGCTGTAGCCTTACAAAATGTATTTCTTAAAATATTAAGACTTGAAAATCAAAATTATTCCTTGATCCATGGGCTACAGAATGGATGTTGTTATGTTAGCAGGCATGAAAACATTAATCTTGTGGTACAGCTCTTGGTACACTGTCTATAGTGGTAATATCTGAGCAGTGGATCTCAACAGTAGACTTAAAATATTCAACAAACCATGTTGTAAAAGAGATGTGCTATCATCTAGGCTTTATCATTCTATTTTATAGAGCACAAGCAGTATAGATTTAGCATAACCCTTAAGAGCCCTAGGATTTTCAGAATGGTAAATGAGCATTGGCTTCAACTTAAAGTCACCAGCTGCATTGGCCCCTAACAAGAGAGTCAGCCTGTCCTTTCAAGCCAGGCATTGACTTCTATCTATGAAAGTCTGAGGTGGCATCTTCTTCCAATAGAAGGCTGTTTCATCTACTCTGAAAAATCTGTTGTTTAATGTAGTCACTGTCATTAATTATCTTAGGTAGGCCTTCTGGATAATGCTGCAGTTTCTCCAGCACCACCAGCTGCTTCACCTTGAACACTGATGTTATGGAGACAAGCTTCTTTCCTTGCATCTCGTGAACCAAGCTCTGTCAGCTTAGAGCTTTTCTCCTGCACTTCCTCACCTCTCAGCCTTCATAGATTGAAGAGCGTCAGGGCCTTGCTCTGGAGTAGGCTTTGGCTTAAGGGCATGTTGTGGCTAGTTTGAGCTTCTACCCAGGCCACTAACACTTTCCCCATATCAGAAACAAGCCTGTTTCACTTTCTAATCATGCATGTGCTCACTAGAGTAGCACTTTTAATTTCCTTCAAGAACTTTTTCTTTGCATTCACAACTTGGCCAACTATTGGATACAGAAGACCTAGCTATCAGCTTTTCTCAGCTTTTGACATGCCCTCTTCACTAAACGTAAATAGTTCTATCTTTTGATTTAAAGTGAGAGACATGTGATGGTTCCTTTCCCTTGGGCACTTAGGGGCCCATTGTAGGGTTTTTAATTGGCCTAATTTCAATATTACTGTGTTTTGGGGAATAGGGAGGCCTGAGGAGAGGGAGAGAGATGGGGAAGAGTTCATAAGTAGAGCATTCAGAACACACATACTCATCAATTAAATTTACTGTCACATGTGAGTATGGCTTATGATACCCAAAATGATTACAATAGTAAAAGCAGTGATCACTGATCACAGATCACCATAACAAATATGATAACAATGAAAAAGTTGGAAATATTGCAATTACCAAATTGTAAATAGAGATAAAAAGTGAACAAATGCTATAAAAAAATGGCATCTGTAGACTTCACTTTACACAGGGCTATGACAAACCTTTGATTTGTAAAAAACACAATATCTGAGAAACACAATATGAGGTGTGTGTATAGTTCATTTTCTGATTCCTTTTGAACCAAGGCAGACATTAAAATTGGGCAATTTTATTTTCCCTAATTGCCTTTTTGTTTTTTCCTTTAGCTTGCCTAGGGTCAAAATAAACTCATTTTAATAGAATCTTTTATGAACAATGTAATGTGCTTTAATATAAAAAGTTTGGATAAACTTTTCCCTTAACATTTTCAGATTGTCTTAAAAGAAAAAAAGTGAATAAGATGTAAAGGTGGAAAAAAAGTCACAGGAGAAATACTGTTTCGGAATTAAGAATCTCTTTTAAAGTGTAGGCTTTATTGCATGGTGAGTCCAGCACCACTCTGGGAGATGATTGCTATGGAGAAGATAGTTTGTTGCTCGCAGTTCCAAAGAGGAAGGAGCGTGTCCCACCACACAGGGACAGACAGGGAAGCACCAGGGGAGTTGGGAGGCAGAGGGAGCAAATGGGAAAAGGTGGGCAGGAGCCTTGGTGGAGATTTCCATGGAAAGGCGTTGTAGGCAGGCTTAGGATTGGCTCATTGGGATAATCCCACGGGGCTTCCGAGCATAGATGCTATTCCTGGTTTTCTGGCCCCTGGCACTGTGGTGAGCAGGCCAGGGAGATGATGACCCAGAGTGCAGAAGCCTGACACAGGAGCTGACTGAGGTGTGGGATCTGAATGGCTGTTGCACATGAAGAGCACTCTCCCTATCTCTAGGGAGTTCGCTAACTCTGGGAAGGGCTGTCCCTCCAAAGTCATCTGCAAGGACCCAAGATATCAAAACATCAAAAAAATGCAAAAAAAAAAAATGCAAAAAAAAAAAAATAATAATAATAAGAAGAAGATTAATAAAAAGAAGATTAATACAGATTCTTTTTCAGATTTATAGAAGCTTTTTCTACCTCCTTGAGTGGAAGAAGAGAATTATGCATAGTTGCGCAAGTGTAATTATGCACAATTACATATGCAGTGCTTGGTGTCATTTTAATATATTTTTTCCCAAATACAGATGGCAGGGAGTGGAGTGAGATGCGTATTTATAAATCTCTTCCTCCATCTCCATCCCTGTCCCTGTTTCCATAGCACAGAAGGAAGCATCGTAGTCTAACTGCTACTAGAATTCGGCAGTTACTGGGAGAGCGTCACGTGGGGATTAACCTTGGGCCTTGGATTCAGGTTGCCCAGGGCTGATTCCTGACCCTCCTACTCACAGGCTGAGTGACTCGGGCAAATTATGTGGCATTTTCATGTTTCAGTTTTCTTATCTCTAAAATGGGGCACGATCGTTATCTCCATGAATTGGTTTGTTCTGTGGACTACATTGGAAGACACTTGTAAATCGTACAGAACAGCGCCTGGCACATAGTAAGCAGGCTGTGAATTCAGATGCTGTTGTTATGTCCCGACAGTTCCTATGAGTATTATTATTGGAGCGTTACCCCTTGCCCTGTGACACCATGACAGACCATGATGGGGGAATGTGAGGGTCATGAGTTGTCCCAGGAGGACAGCAAGAAAGCACATATTCCCCTGGGAAGCAGTGGTTCGGTGTGCTTGGGTGTCTGCAGATGATTTGTCATGGCCTCTGTTTATGGGGAGGGAGAAGTCGAGTTGGCTTTGCAGGTGATGGACAAGTTAGAATTTTAAATTCAGAGGAGTTTGAAAGACAGTTCTCACTATTTGCGGTTCGGTACTTGCAAATTCATCTATTCACTAAAACTTGTTCATAACCCCCAATCACTCATCGCGGTGCAGACATGCACACAGAGTGACAAAAAAATGTGAGGTGCCTGACAGGCACAGGAGGTCAAACAGAGGGATGCTCTGCCTGTTTTAGCTCTCGTGTCATAAGCCAGTGTCCTCTTCGTGTCACAGCGAGGGCCACGCTTTGTGACGTTTTGTGCTTTGCATTGGTGATTTTGCTGTTTAAATGGTTCCCTCACATGGTGCTGATGCTGGCTTATGTTCCCGAGTGCCCCAGGCTGTGATGTACCTTATGGAGAAAATACGTGTCTTTGACGAACTTAGTGCAGACAGGAGTTACAGTGCTGTTGCTGTGAGGTCAATGCTAATGAATCAGTAGACATATTATATTATACACAAGGTGCCTTGATATAAAACCCATGCAAAACAATATTTTGTGTTGATCAGTTGACAAAAAAAATCTTGTAACTAGAGACTCAAAGGAACTTAACTCTGTATTTCCACTGAGAAGCAATGGTTCAGTGTTTGTTAATTCAGGATTTGCAATGATGTCAGAGAACATAGCTACAGGAAATAAGCAGAATCGACTGTCCTTTAAGTAGGCTGACCAGATGTACCATTTGAAACAGGACAGAAAACAACGGTACTGTCCTGTTTCAAATGGTATGTCTGATCAGCCTACCTTTAAGCATCTGGGAAGCTCTCAGGGAGGGGTGAGCCATGGATAAGGGAATCCCAGGCTGCCCCAGACTCAGCCATCTCTGAGCCACATGCCCTGATGTGACAGAGGGAAAGGAAAGCCACACTTCTCCAGCTCCCAGGCATGTGAGATGCTAGAGACCATCTGCACGTCTCTGGTACTGCTCAGGACGGTCACGGGGGCAGGCGGCAGTATAGAACCCATGGGGGTTTGAGTCATTTATTTGAAAGCCAGAAGCTGTCTTGAAACTGCAGCTATCCCGAAATACAATGTTCCTGAAATCCAGTGAATTTTCATTCTACAATTAGTTTTCATTCTAAAATCATTCTACACAGAGGAGAATGCGGCCTGCAGTGGACTTGGCATGTATTTTTGCATCATTCCTAACAGGACTTTCTCATAAGGGTTTGTCACTGAGCATGTGACTCAGTCCCCTGAAATACAAGGACAGCATAGTAGGAGTCTAGAATACCTGTGTGGGCTTCGCAGACACTCAGTTTTGACATTGACCTAATGTTCATAGCTCTTGTCCCCTTTTTGCAAGAAGGCATTTCTGGAAACCAAAGGGCAAAGTCGATTTTTAATAAAGTATTAATAAACACTTTCCCCATCTGAATGATATAGCAATTGGGATAGTATTCCTAACCAAGCATTCTGCCTTAGAATAGTTAAAGATGTGACCCAAAAGCAATAGGTCATAAAGGCAAAAGGACAGCTAATATATGTTCTAAACTGTCATTTACTGAAATTCTCCAAGTTTCAGTCACACAATTGAAGGCGTCCCAGTATAGGCTGGGGTGCTCTGCAAGGGAGCTCTGGCTAGCCCTAGCCAGTCCACCCAGCCCCAGCTGATTCGTTCCATTTGAGGGACCCTTGGGGACATTTGATGAAGGGATTAGCAGGGACTGAGACCTCCGCGTCTGGTTGGCAGCTACTGCAGGCGCCTTAGGTCTCAGGGCTTCTGTTCTCTGCCTCAGCGATGCTGTGCTCTGGTCCAATCCTGTCAGACACCCTCTCCCCCATCTGAAATGCAGCAAAGCCCCGTCCTAATTATTTCCAGTCTTGCTCCTTGCGGGTGTCACCATGGAGGAGCTTCCAGTGATGATTCAGGAAGCAGGAGCAGAATCAGCCACCAGATGGCGGCAAACCACAGCCATCGGCTCCCAGGGAGACCAGCTGGATTCAGAGGACCGGGCCAGCCACGGGGACACACAGCTGCCTCACAGTTGTGATTATCAGCCTGCAGAGTGTGAGGTTGTGGGAACGCGCCTCCTGGGGGCACCTCTGTAGCTTTCCTCCAGGCCCTGCAGGGGCTGGGAGCATTCTGAGGTGCCCAGCAGGCCTCCCTGGGGAGTGAGGTTTGCCTGCTGTTTCTGGGGCGTAACCTGTACATCCAGTGTTTTCTTCTGTCTTCACATGGAAATGCAGGGAAGAATGTACTGGAAATGAGCACCCTAAATGAATATTGACTACAGAAACAATTACATACTTGGTGGTTTAAAAACACGTATGACTAAATCACGTGACAGCAATGACATGGGGTCGGGGGAGTGGTAAATGGAGTCAGAGTGAACCAGCATCTCCCTGACAGGGCACAAAGCTGTCAGCGGAAGTCCGAGCTGCACCTCGATATGTATTTCTTAGGTAAGTATTATACAATCTTTTAGAATCATTTCTCAACTTCTTTTTTTTTAAGTAACCGTTTCTGGAGTCACCTGTTCGCTGGTGTGGTGGAGACTTCCGTCTTGATGGTAGTGGGGACTCGAGCCTCTTGCACCCTGTTTTCCCTTTATCTCTGCCTTTCCCTTCCTCAGGCCAGCCCGTAGCCAGGGAATTCGGACAGGGAAGTAGCCGAGGGAAGGAGCGTTCCCCAGGACTGCCCGCAGGTCCAGCACAGCCTGGCCGGCAGCCGTGGGGTCCACTACCTTGACTGGCAGGGGCGTGCGTCTTTCCGACGACTCCTTCCACACCGTGTAAGGAGAAAACCACCAAGGTCCTGCCCTGACATGGCCCGGGGGTCCCTGCTTGTCTTTCCTGGAGGCTTCCGGGTCAGTGACACGGAGCATGCACCGTCTTCCTGTTTGGTTTTACGCGTGGAGACCGTAACTTACTGTCGCTGCACAGGTAGAGAAAGGACAGCTTTGGAATTCTCCTGGGCCGACCCTGGGAAGAGTGGATGTCGAGCCTATTTCCCATCATTCACCTGAGCAGAGGGACAGAGAGGGCTCCTGTGTGGCCCGCTCTTTATGTTGGTGCCTGGGGCCTCGCCAGGTGCTTCCATTCGGTCCGCGTCATCCCACTTCCTAGTGGAACGGAGAGACACCCAGAAGCTCCACGCGGAAGACCAGCGCACCCTTCCTTCCCCGACCTTGCTGGGTTCTCCCACTGGAACCGGCAACGACAGTCCAGTTCGGAGCAGTGCGGCGTGCAGGGGCATCCGAGCATGCGCACTCGGTCCCTGCCCAAGGTCGAGGGTGGACCCTGAGTTCCATGTCCTGTGTCCTGCTTTGGGCCGGCGACCCGCCGTGTGGGACATGCTGCTCCCCTTCCCCTGTGCGGGCAGGGGAGGGCGCACGGAGCAGCCCCAAGACGGGGGACAGTCTCGTCCAGACTCAGCCCCAAAGACCCAGCGTGTGTGGACCCGCCACCAGAAGCCGGTGCGAAGCACGTCCCGCCCTCCTCTCCGACGCGGGACGCGGGAATAACGGCACTTTTGAAACGTGATATTTTTAAAGGGAATGTTTTGGCGGAAAGCTGTTAAAACCAAGGGACCGATGATGACTCATCTCCGTGACTGTGTTGGAGCTTCGTTCTCCTCTTGTATTTTTTACTGTACTTGATGTCATACTAACTTTGGGCACAGCTTTCTCAGGGGCCACGACGACTGCAGAGAGGCCTCAGCTCCGCGTCCCCGCGACCCCTCTCCTGCTCCGCTCCTGCCGTCTCCCAGGCGAGCGACCTTCAGCCCTGTGCGAGCCCGTTCTCTCCGGGCGCTAGGGGGCGCTCCTCTCAAGGGCGGGGGCGTTCCTTGTGTCTGTGAAGGCCGCTCCCACGTGCTGGAGAAGGCAAGTACTTAGTGGGGCCATTTTTTTTTATTTTTATTTATTTATTTATTTATTTATTTTGCTTTTTGGTATGTGGGTAGCTCCCTGGCTGGGAATCGAACCCTGGCCGCAGCGCTGACAGCGCCAGCGCTGAAGCCTTAAGCCACTACACCATCAGGGAACTCCGCCATTTTTTTTTTTTTAACTGGTTCAGAAGAACTCTGCCCCAGCTGAAATCTCCCATCTTCCTGTTTCAGCTTAAAACCCACCAGAACGATGTCCCCTTTTAAACAAGGCTGTGGCAGAAGGAGGCCGCTGATGAAACAGAATTAGTTATTAACCTCTTAGGGTGGTGCTCTTGGCATCCTTCCTTTGTACCTGGAACTTGGGAGCCAGAGGGCACTCCTCCCACCCCCCCAGCAGGTGCAAGGGGGATGCATATGGGGGGTGGGCTTTGTAGCACACAAACACATCAATTGTGCTCGAGACTGACGTAGCGCAGCACCTGCGGCCACGCTGGCCGGTGCTGCATCCTGGCTGCATCGCTCATCAGCTCTGTAGCCTCAGATGATCTACCTGACCCTTCTGTACCTCAGCATCTTCGTTAGCAAGATGGAGGTAGTGATAGTTCCTGCCAACACTTGTTATGGCGATGGGTGCGTTAATAGATGTCAAGTTCTTAGAAGCCTGATGGCATCAAGAAAGTTTTGGTAAGTTCTCGCTCTTGATATCATCATGTGGATCCGATGGTTATAATGGGCCTGGGGTCAGCATTTCCCCCACTGGTGACTGGGACCGTTCTCCATTTGACCATCACCAGGTGGGTCAGAGAGTCGAGATGTGTAGCTTTAAAGCAGAGCTAATTCTGAGGGGTGACGCATCCCAAAGTCCATGCATTCTAGAGAATTCTAGAGGGCTTAGGAGTGCTTAGCAAAGCTGGAATTTTGTTAATATACTCCTCAGAGAGCCTCTTTAATGAAGTGGTTCTTTTTCCTCTGCCTGTTTGCTACTCAAGAGTGAGCATGCGGGCCCATCGCTACGGAAGTCCAGTGGATCCAGTCTGTCGTAGGCTTCTGCTCCTGTGAGAATTTTCAAAGGAGGGCGTAAGTCACAGAAATCTTGCTGTCCATAACCAAATGCACTTCTCAGGTGACTGACGCCACCCAGGAAACTGTCACAGTGCCTGGGGCATAGGGTGGAGAGTGCTGCAACCAGAGCACGCAAGCTGTTACGGGGTCCTGGTACCCACCGCCGTGTGTTCTAAACGCCCAGCACCTCTTCGTGTTACGTTTTGCGGCCGTTGCCTGGCCTCATGCTACAGCCCCTGGCAGGATCACATCAGAGGACCCCTGAGGACACTGTGGGCTCTCCTGGGGTGCAGGTGAGAGGGCAAAGAAGTGGGAGTTCAGGGACTCACGATGCCGTCACCCACTTGCTGTTGATGGCCATCAGACAGCTCCCCGTGAGGCTAAGTATGCCTTCTATTTTTATCCTTTTTCCTGGGACTTGATTTTTCTTTTCCTTTTTTCCACATGGCTACCGTTTGGCAATGTGTCTCAAAGCTGTGACCTCGGGTAGGCCAGCATGCCGCCCAGACCTGTGTCGTGTCTGGGAGGAAGGAGAGTCTGCCCCGGGAGCCGGCTGCGTGGCATGGGCTTCTAATTCTGGAGATGGCATTTCGGATGTGTAGGAAGGCTGTCAGAACCTTTCCCATGGGGAGGGACGGGAACCAATCGCAGGAGAAGGCGGTTACATAAGAACTGTCCTGATGGCAGCATCTTGGCACCCTTCCTTCCTCTGCTTGCTCCTTTCAAAGGGTAGAGAAGGGGGACCTGGAGGAGTGCTCCGCATTCTACTGCAAACCGACAGACTTCCCAGTGAGGAAGGGCGCGTGCCCCTGCGCTGGTGCTGGCGACGACCCCGTTCAGAGGGTTTCCGATGTTTCCTGTCCCTCCTCTTTCGATGTCTGCCACACCGATTAGCCTACTGAGACTGCGTGCTTTCTAGGTGGCGCATTGGGGTTTCCATTGGATTTATGTCGGTAACGAAACAGCCACCGCCGTCACGCCTCCCAGCGGCAGTGCTTTGGCTGCTTCTCAGGACCAGGTGGCCCCCAGCTGTATCTCATTCCATCTTGACAAGGCACAAGGGTCAGCTTCCGTTATCCCTCTTTTAGAGGTGAAGATGAGGACTTCCAGCTTTACGAAGTTAAAAACCCGCCCAAGGGGACAGCCTTGTTTTGGCAAGACAAGGACGTACTTGCAGACTTGACGCCACTTCTTGAGTTGTTTAGCCGAAGGTGCAGACGGCAGTGGAAGTGAGGCGGTGAAGTGGCAGGTGATCTTTGAGAGCCGGGGGTCCTTGGACTAGAGGAGAAACGAAGGGCACGACGGCGTGAATGAGCTGTGACGGCGGCGAAGGCGCCCGGTGACAGGCAGGGCGTGGAAAGGATGCAGAATGGGAAGGAAATGTGCCCCCGACGCCGGTCCGTGGACGGGGGTGCCTGCATGACAACTGTGATTTTCTTGGTAGGAGATCACGTGGTTACACTGTCACTTTGGTGGCAGTATCAGCAAGACAACCTTTCGCTGTACATCCTTTCGGTCTTTTTTCTCTGTGGACGTAGGGATGTTGTGGGACCTGTAATGGTGGGAGTGTTCTAGAACTACGGGGGACACCCAAGGCGGACTGTGTGTGGTAATCCACAGGTTTACTGGCATGCACGTATACGTGCATATGTGTGCATGCACAAACGCGTGTGCTCGTGCCTGTCTACCAGCAGGAGAGGAGATGACGAGAGAAAATTGGGAGCCTGTCACGCAGGAGCGCTCCGGTGTGTTCGTAAGAGCTAGGAAGCGAACTTGCTGCCCCTCCTCCACAAAGCCATCGCACCGTCCTGTTTTTAAGGCCTCCGAGTGACTCCGCACCGTTTGTATAGCACGGCCCTGTTTGCAGTGCTGGGCATGGGTATGCCATGGATGGCTGCTGGCTGTGCAGGGGACCGCCCCTCTAAGCCCCCGGGTCCTAAGGGAGCCATCCAGACTGGTGGCCTGTGGCTCTGTCATCACTGCTCACTCTGAGCCTGGCAGAATACATCGTTGCGCCGACCTGTCCAGGGCTCTGCCCTTTCTGCCTTCCACTGCTGCTCCCCTCACAGCTTTGTGGTGTCATTCAGTTTGCACATCAGAAACAGCTAGCTCCACCTTCAGAGAGATCTCGGTGGAAATGTCGGCCTGGCAGAGCACAGGGAGCCAGGGGCCTTGGTCAATTGTGGGTTGTTCATTGTGACCCCCCTGGTGCAGGGCTTGCTTAGGCTCCCAGGCCTTACATGGCTTCTTTCCCTTCCATGGGGAGGGAGCCGGGGGAAGGCGGACCGTGTCCTCGCGGGGTCCTAGGCAGTTTTCACAAGGTAGTGCTAACACAGGAAACGGAAGTGTGTTGGTCAGGGTGAAGCCTCCCGATCTTTCAGGTAAGCACCCTCTCCCGGTCTGCGCCTGCGTCACTTCTTTTAGCACTAGCATCTCATGAACTTTTTCTTTCCACTTTTCAGCGGTAGTGCTTTCTGCTAATCCAGTTACCACATCCCTACGGTGGACCCGTTGGGGAGGAGCGGGCATGGTGAGGAAGCGAAGCAAAGGCCCAGGAAAAGCACGGGGACTCCCACAGGCACGCACAGCTCTGCCTGGCGAGTCTCCTTTACTGCTTTCTCTGTGAAGTCAGCTCTTCACCTAGTAGAGATGACACATTCACTTCATCGTTTCCATATGTCATTGATAAAAATCGTGTGTAGTGGCTCGGTAGGATTTCATGAAGTGATTAGCCATTATTTATTTAGGTCTTCTCCTGTACGCTTAAGGATTTAAAAAAATACATTACAACAAATTGATTCAGAGAACCTATTGTGAGTAAGTCCTTGTCCCCATTTAGGATGATTTACTTAGCAGAGATTATTAGGTTCTTGGGTCAAAACATGAAAAACTCATTCATGCTTTTGAAACTCACTTATGCTTTTGTTTATTTGCACTTCATATTTTAAAAATTCTCCCTGCTTTTCATGAAGAGGCTTATTATTCATTTCATTTCTAAGCACCTTATTTAAATTCTTGGGTTTTTCAAAACTAGCTATTCTGATTCTGAGATCAGGACATACTTATTGCACTGGATGCAGAAACGTGGATAACCAAAATAATTTAGAACAAGGCCAGCCATATTCCCTCATATACAGATAAAATGTTGTTACAGTATTGGTGCATACCTTTCCAGATATTTTACAGTGATTTGTGATGGACTGAAACATATTTAGAAGTTCCAACAAAACAAGGTTGATTTGGGTGAATGTTTTAGTCTAGTTTTGCAATATTTTTATCCTAGAGAGAGAAAGGTTTCCCAGGCTATTTTTTTGTTTGTTTGTTTTGTTTGCCTTCACTGTATAGAACAATTCATAGGGACCTGTATCAACATGTGTCTGCAGTTGTAATACTAGTGCCTGAAGTCAGAACCCCTAGATAGCCAGAGGAGATGTCCCCAATCTCTTCCTACCCACATCTTTGACCTTGAACCATACATACATGGAGCAGACTCAAAACAGCCTTGCTATCAGCAAATACCTGAACTGGGGCTAGAGCAGTTTGGAGTTCAAGCACAGACAAGAACATTATCTACTAAAACAAAGAAAACAGCACTCATCGGAAAAAAATAACACAATCCAGAATCTCCACAATTTAATCTCCCGAATGTCTGGAATATGACTCAATATTCCCTAATACTTGAAGAACGAAGACACACCCTATCAATCCAACTCCAAGATGAACCAAGTGTTGAAACTAACAGATAAGGGATTTAAAATGACCGTGAAAATGCTCCACAATGAAAAAAGGCAAACCATGTTTTCAGTGAATCACATCTTAGCAGGAAAAATTAGAAATCTCTGCAGAGAGATAAAAACAATAGAAAGGAAGCAATGGAGATTCCAGAAATGAAAAATACAATTTCTGCAATTCTCAGTACATAAATCTCTTCTAAATGTAAATAGGTATTATTATTATTATTATTATTATTATTATATGTGAGAACAGAGGTGAGGCATTTTGTTCTTATGTTGTTAACGCTTTTACTAATGAAATAGAAGCAGATAGGGTGATAATACCCCTCTTTTCATCTTCTAAGCCTCATTCTCCTTGGCCATGAGGGAAAAAAGCTCTGGAATGTGAGTAGCGAAGTTAGTGTGTTGAGAGGTTGGGGTGTACCTAGCACAGTCTCTGGACTTCTCTGTGCTGCTTCTGTCCTTTCCCACATCCTTACTTCGCTTGCCATCGCGCACATTTCCGTTCATGTTCTTACTTGTCCCTCTCTCCTGATGGGCCCTGAGTAAAAGGAGGTCAGCTTCTAGCGCTTTCTGATCTCTTTCCCTAATAGGAATTGAGTGAGTGTGTGCTGAGGAATGAACAAAGGGCTGGGTCCCATTGTTACCCCGCCTTGCCTTTTTCTCGTAATTGTCACGTCTTTATTGCAAATGTTTCCGGGCGATTTCCAAGAAATTATGTTAATTACTGAGTCGGTATTGTGTACGAGTGGACTGGCGGGACGTCTGCCAGGCTGCTTTACAGTTGGGCTTTATTTTTGTACGGTGTATTTCTTCCATCACTGTAAAAATGGAAGAGCCCCTCCCTGTACGTGGACCGGCCCTCCCCGCCACTCCTGTGTTGTGTTTTCTGTCACGTTAGTGGCTTCCATTCCTTTGTGAGTCCTTCTGGGCAGTGTTTAGGATGCGCATTCCTAAAATATCCCCCCTTAAAATGGTGTTAGGAAACTGTCTACCCACTGGTCACTTTTGCATCTTGGTCACTGCGTGATAAATCTGCCTCCCGCGTGTTATATCTTTTAGTCATTTTGGGGGGGAGCTTTGAAAAAACAAAAAAAGGAAGAAGAGCAGAGGTCCGAGCCCTCTTTATGGATCACCCAGCCGAGGGGCGAAAGAACAACTAAGAACGTTGTCTCCTTCTTACCCTTGTGTCAGAGCTGCTTTCGGGGCTTTGACGTACTCTCTGCATTTAACCTTCACAGCCAGCTTGTGCTGTAGGTGTTTGCCCCCTACGTTATACCTGAAGATGCTGCTTAAGTAACCTGCCCAGCATCTCACAGCCTCGAGCAAGAAGCGACAGCAGGGGTCAGTGGGAATTGTGTCTCAGACCTCAGCCGCTGTTGTTTGGCACAAAGCCGTACTGCATGTCTCTCTGACGTAACAGGTTAAGAGAACCCAGGGACGTGAATGAGGAAATGGTGGCAGAGCAAGAGTGATCTGACTTCCTGTGGAATAGCAATGCTCTTTGACTTTTCCCTACCGTGAAATCACACGATGGAGCCGGTGTTATGGATGCCGCTCCTGGTGGCCTGAGAGCTGTTCTCCGGCCTCTTTTTCTCGCACTCTCCAGGGTACATTGGAGTGCAAGTGGGTGGCTATGGGGTTGTTATGGGAACGTGCCCTACAGCGTTGGCCAGTACGCAGGTGCACGGCCCCTGTTGAACTGCCTGGGTTGGGACGCTCCATCTTTACTGTGCCGTGCCAATTGCCGCACGTGCCACCAGGGGGCAGCGTCTTCACATAGTTTCCTTCTCGGCCAGCGGGGTGGGGGGCAGTGCTGTCATCAGAGCCTGCCTCAAACCCTGTGTAACTCCTCACCTCTTCCAAGCCTCACGACCCAATCTTAGTCTGCAAAGTGAATGCAGACCAGTTTTCAGTGGTTTGTTTGTTTGTTTTTTGAGGAGCTCAGTGAGACGCAGGAAATACATCTTCATACGTAGGCATACTACCTATGAAGTGCTCAACGACCGTCCCAACCACAAATTAGACCTTATTTTCCTAAGGAAGCACTTCAGTGATTGAAAAGCGTGGTCTGACATGCGGAGCCCTTTATGTGTCAGGCCCGCTGTCCAAAGTGCTGACTTTAGAGTCACTGACCTATGTTCAAACCCCAGTTTAGGCACTTATTGGCTGTGGGACCTTGGGCAAATCGCTTCACCTCTCTGAACATCACATACTCATCTGTACCATGAGGGTTAGAACACATTCCTGTTTTCTTTCATTCAGCAAGTTTTTTGTTTTTTTTGGTTTTTTTTGAGAATTATTTTTTTGCAGGTGGAAGACCATGGTATGATGTCCTGGGTAGAATGGTCTTTATAGATACCTCCCAATTCAACAGATACCTCCCAATTCAACTTCATATAAATTGGCCTCTATTTTTCTGTAACTAAGTTTGTTATTATGCTGTCAAAAAAAAAAAAAAAGTCAAAGCTAGTAAAATCTAGGAGTACAGAATTGAACTTCCTCAGGTACGTCAGATTATTGAAGCTGGGAAGAGTGACTCGGGAGTCACTAATAGCATGGCAGCCTTGTGGGACAGCCAGCCTGAGGGCTCTCAGCAGCTCGGCCTGGGTCTGCTTATAAACAGTAACCTACCGCACATCTTTGAGCCTTCTCTTGCCTTTTGAAAGATTTTGTTGGGATAGGTCACTAACCAAAGTGCTTGAAGATTTTCCTGGTTCAAAGGCTCTGTGCTCCTTTGTTTGTGTTTGGTTTTAGCACAGTGTCATTCACAAGAAGACCTTTAGTCAAGCTCATGAGATGAGGCACTGACAAGGAAGCTTATTTTGGAAGCAGTCTTCTATGGAGTTTTTGTTGGGATTCTAAAGATGTTCTTTTAGGAAATGATGGTAAGACAGCCCACGAATCTCAGGGAGCTTGTCAAATTGTTGAAATTCATTTGTTTAGCCCACTGTAATCTATACTGAAAAGATTTCTGGTAACTAACGGTGTATCTTAACCATGTCAAAGACTATTTCAAAATGTGCCTTGCTCTCCTGTGTGTCTACCCCAAATATCAACCGGCTGTGGAAAATTATTGACAAACATTATGGTCTGACTTGCAGGTAGAGGTCCAGTCTTCTTCACAGAGAATAGAGATGCTGTCCATTCTACTCCGACCAGGGGCAGTTGGTTGGGTTTTGAGGGTCACTGTGAACATGTCCTACCTGCATGGATAAGAGACAGATTTGAAGATCTCTGACATAACTCCAGAGTCATCCTCTTTCTCAACATCTATTTGGTATCAGTTGTCCTAAGGGGAGAATTTCACCCTGTTCTTCCAGAGCAAACATTGCACTCTGTAGCCCAAGAATGCCTCCTGTGGTGGGTTACCATGGTTATTCCATGCCAACGGGACACTCCGAAAACTTGCAGAACAAAATTTAAATGCATGTTTGTACTGAGTGAGGTGGTGACATTCATAGGTGACAACTTGCTCAGAAGCCCATAGTCAGCATTTGGAAGGGATAGATATTGCATTAAAATGCTCATCTCAGAAACCACCCAATTTCTAATTTTTCTTTCTCTTTTACTTTCCCTTTGCCCCTTTCTTGTTTTCATTTTTACCCCTTTATCTTTGTCTCCTTTCTAATGTTTTTTTTTTTTTTTTTTTTTTTTTTTTTTTGAGGGGGATAGTTCCCTGGCTGGGAATCGAACCCAGGCTGCGGTGTTGAGAGTGCCAAAGCCCAGCCGTTACACTACTAGGGAATCCTCCTTTCTGATGTTTTAAATGCTGTTTTTCTCCTCCCACTCCTCCCTTATTTTTCTGGACCTTTCTCCTCTCCCCACGTCCCTTCCTCTTTAGAACCCCCTTCCCTCTTGGTTTCTGCCATTCTTAGTTCTTTTCTTTGTTTTCCTTTAGGAAAATAGGCTTTATGTTTTGAATGTGCTAAGGTGTCACTTTGTAGTGAACATAGCAAACAACTGCAGGATTCAGGGGCTGCAGTTGTGACTTAGTGGTCCGAGGGGCGCGTATGGGAGTGAGTTAGGGTGACGGCTTGGTGTCCCTGGTGGACGTGATGTCGCGGGACAGCTGCATTTCATTTCCGTCCGATTTTGACCTCTTCTTGCCATGTAATTAACAGCGCGTCAGCCACAGATCATAAAGTGAGTGCAGTTCCACGAATAATGGCACGTCCCAGTGCCTGGAGCTTGTGCCACCCAGGGGATCTCGTGGGCATGGGGAAGGCCTGGATGTCTAGCCAGAAGTGACATTTCAACCCAATCACCTGATGACAGCTTATGAGAGCTCTGACATGTGTCCCCAGACAGCTGCCCAGTGCAGATGGTGATGAGCTCTGAAGCTCAGGCTGACGCGCAAACTGACCTGCTCTCCTCGGACCTGACAACCGTGCTGGCTGTGGAGACAAAAGCAGAAATCTTCACTTGTTTTCCAGCCAAAGCGTGTGGGGCTCAATTTTGGGTGATTAAACTGTACTTCTAAATGGATTTCCCCCAACCCCGGACACCTGGAATGGAGATCCATAGAGTGAAGTAGGTTTGACTCCCATGAGCAGTGTCACAGCGAATTCCGTCCTGCCCATAGCCTTTGTGTCACATGCCGATTGGCAGGAGGAGAGCTGTCTGACAGGCACAGTCAGGGAAAATGAAGTGGGGACAGTGTTAAGCAGGGAGTGGGTAACCCTCGTTTGCTTGAGAAGCATAAAAGTTGCGGTAGAGTGGGGAGGGGTACGAGAGAGGCGATCTAACACCCCCTGCCCCGATGGTGGTTTCGTTTGGTAATTAAGGAATTGGGCGAGGTGGTTCCGATGGCTTCGGGCACTGAGTGTACACCATCTTCCAGTAATCACTAAGGCATTATTATTCAGAACACAGACCAGAAGACTTCAGTGTCACCGGAAGACAGGCAGATGTGGCCCTGTCCTCAGTGACTAACTCTTGGCATTCTGGGAGTCTTGAGGAGGCACCACCATTGGGGTTCCTCTTTGTCCAACCTCACGAATGCATGCGGAGCAGGTGCTGTCCATGTTGTGCACTTGGGTTTAAGAGGCTGGTTCTGAGAGGAGCCCCAGGGTGAGAGAGAGCCCTCTTACAAGGAAACATGCCTTTTGTCTCAGTTTTGAGTTTCACAAGGTGACATGACAAGAGTTCACCTTGCGTTGATGCTTAGAGTCTACCTGTGCAAAGGTGGGTAGGAGAGGTCAGACAGGCTGGGTAGCTTGAGGTGTCCCAAACCCCCTTTCAAGTCATCGATCTTTTAAAAATTCAGTTTCTAGCTTAATGCATTTTAAAGCAACACCATTGTGTTGTAAGGAGAAAAACTCCAACAGTGAAGACTAATTTATGATGAAAAGCAAGTCTCCTGCCTGCCCGCAGACCCGCTCCCGTGAATCCACCTGCTCCCTGTTGGTTTAATTCCTACACGTGTTACCGTCACAATACTAAGTAACACGAATATGAGATTTCAGAATGTATCAGATTTCCTGTTTAGCCCATTGCCTTCCAGACATGAGAAGTGCAGATTTTTAAAAATGAACTTAAAGGTCACAGAATGGTTGAGATGGCTAGTGGATCTGAAGGCACCTCCTGTCAGAACCTGGATGACAGAGACCACGTGGTCTAGTGACCAAGGTCACGGTGGTGCCTTGATCAGGTCGTTGGATGTCTACAGAGAGGCACGTGATCAAAGGTCAGGAGATGTGAAGGACGACAGAGGGTGACCGTACCTAGAAGCCTCCTTGCCCCCCATTCTCCAGTACCCCATTACTCCCCACCCCAGACATGACCTGCCCTCCCTTGAAATGTGAGTGGGGGAGGAAGGGATTGAGTCTGACTTGGAGTTGAAACGTGAAATGGCCGCGTGTGCTTGCACTTGACAGTGAGGCAGGTTTCTGCCAGCTGGAGGAATAGGGTCTCCTAGGTGCAGAAAACAAAGTTAATCCTTTTTATGCCCAAGGACGTGGCTGGAGAAAATTGAACCTGCCGCACTGAGGCATGTTATTTAGAGTACTTAAAGATAAATACACAAAGGAAGAGACGTGATGGTGCATCCCAGGTTATTAGGGGGCAGGGGCAGGGTGGGCAGTCACGTCAGTGCCCGGATCGCTCATTTGGAAGCGTCAGCCTGGCCCGGGAGCTGGTCGAGCCTTTGCAGTTCAGCTTCGCTCTGTATTTGGAAATGAGTCCTCTGATGATGGGCCACGTGTGAAACCACAGGCAGATGTGCAATATGAAAGCATGCTCAAGAGTTAGAGGGATTATGCAGTCGCCCATTCCATGGTTTCCTTTCATCAAAAGGGACTGTCGTGACTTGGCCTCTGTGTCCTCGTGGTCCCTTTTCCTGGAGCCTCAGTGGTGACATGGGGTCACAGGTGGCGCACAAGAGGTAGGCACCATCCCACGTGCCTGTCTGCGAACAGGAGGATATTCTGTAGCCCCTGGACCTCATTCCCACGAGGGCGCCTCTAGAGGTCAATGAGTTTGCCTTGAAACCCCGGCCGTTCCCGGCAATGGAATTTTCCGACACATTTTTTGAGGTAGATTCCATGACAGTACAGGATCTGCTCTGGACATTTCACCAGAGGAAAGTCAAGTCTCGTGGAGGCTGTTTGCCACCATACCAGGGGGTCGTGCGTGCGTCCGCTCAGCTTCCTCAGTGTTCCAGCGCCTGCGCTCCCCAGCGCCCTCTGTGCCTTGCACAGTGCAAACCCCAGTCTGCCGGGAGCTCGTGGAGAGGAGTAGGAGCCCTCTGCCAGTTGTGGGAAATTTGGACTCAGTGGAAACAGTCAGTGGAAACCCCTGCTGTGTCACATATGGCCTGTGACACGCGTTCATGGAACCTGCCCACTGAGCTCCAACATTGTGGCCGCGATGGCAGTGTGCCTTCTCGGCGCAGCCGTCACTGCCCTGCCTGCATGGTCGTCGAGCAGTTGACTTGAGCTCTGATTTTGGTCTTAGGGCTGTGCCCTCCACCTTACCTAAGTCCTTTGGCCACTGTCGACTCCAGTGTTCTAATCAAGGCTGTTAGTACCCCCTGAGAGTGGACGAGCTCTTCCGTTTACTCAGATGCCACCCCAGCTTGGCCGCTGAATGTGGAATTCTTCCCAGATTTAGAACTTCCTGAGTTTTTTTTTTTTTTAATATGAAAAAAAAGGTGCATCTGAGAATAGATGGAAATGTTATTTCTGGTTCTTATTCACCAAAAGCAGAACTTCTAGAACGTTGAATCTTCCAGGTGAGAATTAGTTCTAGAGTGTAGACTTTTGCAGTGCTCCCTCCATATCCTAAGCTCTAACACTAAGATTTTGAAATGTCTTAGATTCTTAAGTGTGAACCCCCTCTTGCTTAATGTGCTCACAAATATCCACACACATTTCTTTCTCAAAACATCTGAAGCGAGTCAGCTTGAATATTTAAGTGGCTGGTTGAAAAATCTGCGTTTGTGTTTGTTTGTTTTGCTTTTTCTTTTTTTCTTCCCGCCCAAAGAGTCAGCTATTTATGTTTCTCATCCAGAAGTAAGATTCAAGGGTAATCTTCTAGTTGGAAAAGGGAAAAACAACCCCCCAAAATCTCTACTTGCAATCCATCCTGACTCAGGTCATAGCATTTTCCTCCCTTTCTTTCAAATGTGTAGTATTGTGGTCAAAAGGTTACTAAATTATTCAAAACGTGGAGCGAATAAAGCAAAAACAGTAAAGTGACACATCTGTCCAGTGTCCTACGGGAACATCAAAAAATGTTTGACCAGACTGGCTTAGTTGCCCAGGGGGCCAATCGTTTGACTTGGCCGTGCCCTGTTCTTAGAGCCCGGCCCTGGGTAGGGGTGGGCTGGTCTCTGCTCTTCAGCTGGCGGACCCGTCTGGTACAAGCGCTTACCCTAACTGTTGTGATGCTCTGCAGGACGTCAACCAGTTTAACCAGGACTTTTATTCCAAAGACACCTTCCCCCTCCAATGCCAGCTTTTAACCATCCTGCTGGTTTCTTCCTGATCGACTTGAGGAAATCCTGACGCGGGTTTATCCTGTAGAGTTCTGTTTCATTGTGAGTCATGTTTTTAAATTTTGAAAATTTTACCTTGTCCGATCGACATCTCTCGAGTGAAACAGAGGTGTTCCCAGTCACGGCAGCGCGTGTGTGTAGACTGACGTGTCTGCTTGGAAGCGCGTCCCTGCGGACCCTGCGCGTGATGAGGCAAGTTCCGGGGGGCTCGCGGAGGCGCTCTGGGAGTTAGCCTTCATCCGGGGATTCCGCTCGCCTGGATGGCGTTTCAGGAGTGGGAGCTGGACCTGCGGAAGGAATTGTGGGCTTCCAGGCAGAGCCAGGACCGTGCAGAACCATCCGGGGATGCGGGGGTGTCTCGTGGGTGCAGATGTGTGTGTCTCCCACTTCGGTGCTGGGAGTGGGGTTTTCTGCGCTCTCACCGTGTGTGTGGTGGCTCCCTGGAGTCATTGCCCTTGTCCTTGAGGGAGTGTGGGACATTAAATGTACTCAGTTCCATCCCCATTCGTCCCCTCACCATCCTTCCCTTCATCAGTCCCATTTCACACCCCCTCCCTGCCTCTCTATCCCTTAGCAAAGCTCCCCGACTTGGAGTGGTGTGGAAGATGACATTAACTGTAACTGAGATGTATATTTATTTGATTACGTCAAGGTTTTCTGTAATGCCTTAGGGGAAGCCTTCACAGCCAGTGTCAATCAATGAAACACACAAATCAGTGGAGAGGAACTTCCTGTGCGTTTGAACATGGCATCGATCACCTTATATCTAGCGTACCTAAGCCATTTTCCTGAGCTGGTAATTACAGTATTTCCTGTTTGAAGTGGTGTAAGGTCACTGATTTTAAATTGACAGAATATTCAAAGTACTGTGGTATCTTATGTAAGTCGGTACCTGGAAGTCAGATAGAATATTGCTAATTGTATAAATACGGGGGAAATGAGAAATGCTGTGAATCTTCTTTGTAGAAGTCCTTATAAATACCACACATTACTGTCTGGGTTGGAGACTGAAATTTTCTGTGCTTGAATGCAGGATGATTGAGAAGGTACCTTACCCCCCAGGACGTCGGGGGGCTTTGGATTCCCGAAGTGGTAGTTGTCTGACCCTGCGATGGGCAGACGTTGAGGAAGGCAGCCCCCTTAGTGCAGCACTGCTGAGATCCAGAGTGTGTGTGGGCTGAGCAGAGTCCAGCGGACCCGATCCAGGGGCCAGAGACAAAGCCAGACTTCAAATTGGTGATGCCCGAAGCCTGAGATGAGGGGAACCAGGCCTAGAGTAAGGGCCCGCACTTTTGCTCTGGGAGCTTTGGCAGAATGTGGCAGAGGCCAGCGATGCCACTCTAGACAGTTTTTGTCTCCTGGAGCTTACCTGCCCAAGGCACTTGGTGCACGTCTTCCCGTCTGACCTTCCCACCAGGCGGGCGTGGGAGGCGATACCCGCACAGGGTTAGAGGTGAGCAGGTGGGTCTTAGAACGGTGGTGTGTCTTTTCCAAGAGCATCAGTTCATACTGAAGATCGCCCTGGGACCTGGGTCGGTCTGGAGACCTGGGCCGCCCACCGCCATGCCATGCAGCCCCCCAGAGGTGCGTGCTTCCCCTGTGCACTCAGCCGGGCCCTTTGCTGATGTGTCCCCGTCGGGCTGGGAGAACCAGGGTCTTTCCTGCCCGGGCAGAGTTGGTGACATGACATGTCTGGAATCTGTTTACGGGCCTTGGATGTGGCGGGCACAGGACCCCCGTAGGCATTCCCCAGGCACTGTACTCCCTGGGGTGGGCTTCTCTGAGGTCTCTGGGGCCCAGCTGTGCTTCCTTCGAATGTTCCTTGATGTTTCCCTTCCCACCTATTACGCACAGGGCCACCGAGCAAGGCCCACGTTACAGCCCACGATGAGCACTTTGAGAGTAAGCAGGCCCTTCCTGCCCCCTCTGCCTGCTGCCTGACACGTCGGAAGTCAGCGATGCTCCTCCACATCGGGGTGCGGAGGGCAAACAGGACCCCAGACTGGGAGACGGGGCCTGGAGAGCATGCGCTTTCGTGGACAAAGGAGGCGTTTATGTAAATATGTGCAGAATGTTCAGAATGGTTTTGCAGAGACAGCCCACGTGTGACCCGAGTCGGTCCCTTTGTGTGTGTGTGTGGGGGGGGGGGGGTTGAAAAGTTTCTACCGATATTCCTCATCTAAGGGAAATGGAGGCGTCTACCAAATTTCACGGACCGTAACGTGCAAACCCATCTCCGAGGGCCTCCTGCTTCCTCCTTCACGGCTGGAGACGCATTCCCATCCTCCCTTACTCCCTGGCATGTGGCACAGGGAGAGGACAGCACCCTCAAGGTGCAGGTCGTCCTACCCAATGCAGGTGGCCACGAGCACTTCCGGCAGCAGTGCTTCCGGTCTCACCTTGGTGCCACTCCGTGACATCTGAGGTGCCACGTCCCCAGGTTATTAAACCTACTTTAGTTTGCTGTGGTCCAGTAAGACTAATAAAAGGTAGACTTTCTAAATTTAACTTTTAATTGTGAGGTAGTTCGACTAGAGGAAAGTAACAGCCTATAAAGGACATTCGTGGACGCACCCACCACCCAGATGTAACAGATACTAATCTTTTGCTTGATTTTCTTCAAACATCCTTATTTTTGGGGGACAGAGGGACTATTAAGAAAACAGGACGTTGTGGATTCAGTTGAGGTCCAGCCCTCTCCCTGTCTGCCCCCTTTGCCCTGTCATGGTGCAGATGCCTATGATTTCCCTACTTGCTTTGTACTTTGAAGAAATGGCTGTGGAGATTTCGAATAAAAATTCACAAATACACATCCTCCTAATATCATCCGTTTAAAGCCACGGGTCTTTTTCTGTGAGGTGTAGTTACCGGGTGTTCGGGGCAGTGGGCGTTAGTAAAGTAACTACCAAGAAGCAAGTCAGACTCTAAGAAGTTAGCGCCAGCTTGTCCTGCCCTCCCCCTCTGAGCCGCCGGGCAGGTCCTTCCACGCATGCGTGGGGCCCTCCAGGAGAAAGTTCTTAGAGCCCAGGAGGCTCACAGGGACAGCCAAGAGCTTTTTCTTTAACACAGGAGTTTTTAATTCCTTTTCATCTGTTTGCTAAGGTTAGGGGCACTCACATGCTATTTACCGAACATTTCGAATAGTTCCCATCTTCTCCCAGGGTTTATTGCTTCTCGGTTGGTAATGGTCTCCAATCCCGATGTTTCAGATCCTTAGTCTCAGGACTGAGAAAGTCACTCACGTGCAAATGAGCAGATCAGAATGAGCAAAACCAAATCGAGCCGGGGGTCACCTGCATGGCCGCCGGCCCTGTTGAGTCACACTTGGGGGGAGGGGCTCATTTCTCCTTGGCATGTGCTGATTTCACAGTGGAGGGAGGGAGATGTGTCACGAGACGCATTTGATGTCTGTGCTGGTTTTCAGACCCAGACCATGGCACAGCCTCCGGTCTTTTCCTCCTCAGCTCCCGCTGGTGCTTTTGGAATTCCTTCTGTTTTCTAGGAGGCCGTCTCCTTTCCAGAGCCTTTGGGGTCCCTGGGGGTGACGGCACCGTGTAGCCCCACCATTGTTAGGTTGAGCCATGTGAAATTGCATTTTGGTAGGGGGAAAGGGGTTGTGCATTGTCTGTTTCAGCAGTTCAAGCACATACGTTTGGGGAACTCTGGTCACAGGTCAGAGGGCTTCAAAGCTGGAAGGTCCCAACAAGGTCATCTTGTCACCCTACTGCCAACATTTATTGACCACCGCTCTGAGGCTGGCCCAGGGTTGCCTGGTGGGTATGAAGGGATCCACCCAGGTTGGGCCATGATCAGATCACACGTCCCCTGACAAACGACGAAGTGTGGTACGAACTGTCAGCCCCCCAGGGGTGCCGGTTCACAGGGTCAGGAGATAGCAAAGGGTTCCTTTAAGCCCAAAAGGCTGTATACGCTGGCACGGCAGGCATACTGAGCAGACACCCTGCAACGGCCGAAGGGGCCCTGGGACCTGAGGTGCCACGGGTTCCGAGACTTCTGACCAGATGGCTCCCGTCAGAACGAAACCCTTCCTGCCCCGCACCATCTGAAATGCCTTCCGCCTGCCTGCACAGGACGCACCTGCGCAGGTGCGGTGAGCCTCTGCCTGGAGGGTGTCGCCCCCCCCCCCCAGGCATGGCGGGGTGCTGGCCTGCAGGAGGGGCGGCAGCAGAGGCTCGGGAAGGTCCCAGGTGAGAACCCCAACTGTTCTCATGTTCTCCTGCAGGATGACCTGTGTTTCCTGGTTAGGGAACACTGGGCACACCTCTAAGTAAACAATAGGTAAGAATGAATGCATGCTCATTAGCGAGAATTAGAAAACCATGGACAGGTAGATAAGAACACCTCCCACCTTCCCACCACTGCAAATAGTTACTACTAATACTTTGGTAAATTTCCTTCCAGTTAAAAAATTCCTAATCATACATGAAGTTTCTGTCTTGGTATCGGTGATACCGAGAGGGTACTTGGTATCGTAGGGAGTTGTCCTCCACATGGAGCATAATAGAGAGTACTCTATATAAAGTATACGGTGCCGAGGGATAGACACTCCTATAGCAATTCCCTACTGAGTACAACCTGTATTTTTTTCTGTGCCTCAATTTCTTCATCTTTAACACAGGCATAAGAATGTCCTGTATCCTGTTGTAGAAAAGGGAGCACAGCCTCCGAATTTAAAAGCCCGACTTTGCCGTTTACGAAGGTGAAAGCATGCCAGTCACAGTCCAGACTCCTGACGCGTTGCGGGCAGCTTTTCACGGCTGGATGTATCCGGGGCCCCACTGAGGTTTGCCTGTGGTCAGCAGAGCGGGGAAGGGGCCCCCAGACACCAGGGTGGGGCACCGAGTCAGGAGCTCAGGCTACCGAGAACGTTCTGCATGACGTTTGCAGGACTTGGAATTTGACCACTTAAACCTCGGGGAAATCTTTAGTGTCCTCACAGTATTTACCCAGGGAAGTAAAACATCGGGCACTTACAAAGGGGTCACCCTGGGTTGTCCGGGCGCAGGGCATGAGCATATCTGTTAGATGAGATGTTAAACTTCTGCTTAACCCTTAACACAGGGTTGTCATGAGGACAAACACTTAGGAGCTGGCAGACTCTTCTTGGCAAGGGCCAGGTAGTGAGTGTTGGAGGCTTTGCGGGCTATATGCGAAAGAAGGCAGCCTCAGATGGTCGGTCAGCAGATGGGCGTGGCTGTGTGCCAATAAAACTTCTTTTATGGACACGAGCATTTGAGTTTCAGGTAAATTTCACATGGCACAGATTCTTCATTTTTTGATTTAAAGAAAATAATAATTTAAAAATTAAAAAACAAAACTTCCAAATCCACAGCTGTACAGAAATAAGTGGTGGACCCTATTTGGCTTCTGGGCTGGGGTAACCTCTGGCTTAGGACAGTCCTCGTCACCCATGAAGTTTTGTATGTTAGCTGCTACTCCCGGGACTCAAACTTCATCAGTGTCATCGCCGTCTGTTCTAGGGCCGGGCGGGGCTGGGTCCTGGTGGGGGAGGCTTGATCAGCTCCTAAATCCACCGCGATCCAGGCTTTGTCTCCCAGGTGGTGCTGGGCCCTGACTAGAGGCCGCCTGGGGAACTGTGCCGGGCTCGGAGGGGAGGGGACAGGTTTCCTGGTTGATTACTGAGGTCTGACCCGGAGTGCCGGCCAATGTGTCCTGTGTCCTTGGATGGAGCTTTAGCCCAGGTTCTTCCAAGGGGTGGGTGAAAAAGGGAGACAGAGACACCCACTGTGCGTCATGGGGTAGGGTAGTTCACCTCGTGTTTTAAAGTGACCAGAGAAAAGGGCGTTCTGAAAGAACTGATAAAATAAAGGCGTGGGGGATTCCTGGAGGAGAGTGGGGTGTCGCTAGGGTGGGCCACGGGGCCGGGGCTGCTCAGACGCCTCCCTGCACGTGCTCAGCTCAGTGTGAGACTGCGGGTGTCTTTATAAACCTTGACAGCATTGCTTCATTATTCATGAAGGCTTTTTTTTTTTTTAACCATAACCAATTTCCTTTGAAAGGGAATTTATTCCCAAGATGTTTCTTAATTGAGTTTTCATGGTAATTCTTTGTATTGACTGTGGAATCAACATAACAAGCAGTGTTCAAGTTCATCCTTTTATTCAGAAAGTCTCACCTCTGCTGCCTCAAGAGTGCGAAGTGAGTGTGAACCCAGATTTTCCTGAATTGCATTCGTGGCACCACGTGGCCTTTTCTGACCCTTTAAGAGTAATTTTTAAAAGGACGTCACTTTTCAACTGAGAAAATTTACCTCAAACCCAGCATGGTAGTGAGAGCTTACACTGCGTGCGCACGTGCGGTCATGCGTGTGTGTGCGTGTGCGCGCACGTGCCCGTGCTTCACAGCTGTATTGTTAAGGCTCTTAAGCACTCACTCCTGACACAGAAGTTTCTTGAAGGCAAGAACTATTTTGTTTTAAATTTATCTTTGGATGAAATATATCCCGTCTGTCTCCCACAGTGTCGTGCACAGCCGTAGACTCCCCAAAATGCACGCGAGGTCATGCGCCCCAGCCTCCGCCCTTTAGCCCTCTCAGAGGCATTGCTGCTGTGCGTCCAGCCCTCCTCCGTATGTCCGAGGGCAGGAGCCTCTCTGCTGACCCTGTAGCAGAACCCTCCGATGCCTGAAGAGCAGTCGGCAAACCCCGCCGCCCGTCCTAGGCCCAGCACCACACCACACGCACCTTTCTGGCTTCCCTGGGCTAAGTAGCTCAAGTTTTTGTGTTTGTTTGATTTTGTTCTTTTCCCCTCAGCTTTTCTGTTCAGCTGTTTCCGCTGCTTCCTGGCCACCCTTCTGTGCATGATTCCCGGTGTGTCAGGAGCCGGTCCCCGGGCAGCCCCCAGCACAGTGTGCTGTGCCCGGATGTGGCCCCGGGCCCTGTCAGTGGAACCCCTCTGTGCTTCCTCTTGTGAACCCCTGTACGTCAGCGCCTTCTGGCTGCCACGCGAAGCTGACTCCTCTAGGACTGACTGCCGACTCTCTTAGCGCCTCTGGCATGAATGGTCGTGACTCTCCTGGGTGCAGGACGTTTCATCCTCAGCGGAGGGGCTCCCTTAGTGGCAGAGGATAGTTATGGATGGTCCCAGAGCTCAGTTGAGTCAGACGTATTGCCCAAAAGATTAGTTATGGGCTCACCCATCCGGGGAAAACAGAGCCTCATTGAAGGTCAGGAGGCGAGTAGACAGGTGAATGGACTTAGACTAGCGGAGGTGTGAGAGGCCAGGCGAGGCCGAAGGAAGTGCAGGTAAGCGGGCGACACGCGGGGACGCCATGTGGTTTAGAATCTGTTGGCCCAAACCCTTCGCATCTTCCCGAGGCCCCTTTCGCAACCATCCTTTATGCTCCCTCTAAAAGAATCAAATTCTGATGAGGAGCTAGACTCTCATGAATTATTCGTAAGCCAGATTCTCCTGATTCTCGAGATGTGTTCTTGAATTAAAGGAAAGAAAAGTCTTTTACAAGACTTGACATTTCTCTGGTTAAGCTGCTTCTTGCTAACGGGGCCCATCTTCCTGTCCTCCAAAGACCTTTGGAACTGAAATCAGAGAGAAAGCTAGGGAATTGAAGTGGTGACACTGCCATTCACTAGCTGTGATCGTGCACAAGTCACGAGTTCTGACCCTCCTCTGCAGGGAGAGAGGAGCAGCGTGCATCTCGTTAGTGATACCCCCTCCCCGGGTAGTTGTGAAGGTGAAATGAGGCTACTCATCTGGAGTGCCTGGCGTGATGCGCAGCAGTACGGGTCCCCCCGCTCACGGTGACCTTTCTTCCCTTCAGCGTGTTCGCCGTCTTGCCCACTCTTAGGTCAGACTTGATCAGGCCCCTCCTCCGCTTTCATCCAAGCTATTGATTTTTATTGGATGTGATGGAGAAAGAGCAAGGCTAAAGTCCAGAGACCTCCGAGGGCCCCCTCCAGGACTCTCTGGGGCACTGATCTCTGTGGGAGTCAGGGAGCCCGATGCCCTCGAGGAAGGGCCGCCTCATGTAGGTGTGTGAAGAAGCCAGGCGGGAGGGTGGTGAGACTGTCAATGCAGAGAAAGCATGTCAACCAAGAGCCGCATGCCAATATAAGACGCTGCCTGGCCGGACACGGGGACAGGGAGCTGGGGTTCCAACATGACCAGCTGCCGGGTGAAGGTTCCTGACGTGCTCTTGTGTTGGGTTACTGTGGCTTCAGAGTGGCAGTTCCTCAAAATGCAGCTCAGGGAAATCAGCAGCATCTGGAAGCCTGCGTGCAAGCCTGGTTCTCTGGTCTCTGAACAGATCCACCGGATCAGAAACCCTGGGGGTGGGGTCCAGCAATCTGTTTGAACAGACCACCCAAGCGATCCTGACCATGCTCAATTTGAGATCCACTGATCTGGGAAAGTGTTATCAACCCAGGCTGGACACTGGAATCATTTGGGAGCCTTAAAATCCACCTGCTGTATTCCCAGCCACAGGATTACTTATTTAACTGATTTGGGGTACAGCCTGGACATCAGGATTTTTCAAAGCTCCTCCGGGGATGTGTAGGTACATCCGAGGCTGATAACTTGGGTCCTAGGGAGCCTGTTGAAATGCCCACATACTCCTTTCTCCTGGGTGGGGAGGTGAAGAGTGGGACGGGGGTGGGTAGTGTGACAGAACTCCCTGGTGACCTCCCTCCCCGTGAGGAGCATGACCTGAAACTTCCAGCCTCAAGAAATACCCTTGATGGGACTTTTTGCAGACTGAATGATTAGTCCCTCAATGTGGTTTGTTGGAAAGGTTGCTTTTACTGCTGTGTTTGTTCAGCAAACGTAGGCACTCACAGAGCACAAATATTAACTCCTCAATCCTCAGAGGCTTCCCGCACGATACTCCACCTGGCTAGCATAGCTGCAGCCATCTCCTTGTGATCGTGCACACTGATGAAGGACTCGCATGGCGTCACGGGTAACGGAAGCATACAGACTGTTTAAAAACCATTCGGGCTTGCGTGGCGCCGCCTGCCCGACCAGGACGCATTGGGGCGTAGGCGGTCCTGACTGATGGCAGTGTCCTGCCTTCCCTGTGCAGGTCCTGACACCTATTACGGTAGTCAGATGAGTGAGTGGTCGGAGCAGTGAGACCCTTCCAAGTTATCATTCCTTTGCTCCTGAATAAAGGAGTCTGTTTTCTCAGTGAGGGGCTAAGGAGCAAAGCAGGTGACCGTGTGCACCTTGGAACCAGTGGGTTGAAGGCATAGGACTGTGGAAGCCGCATAGGATTCGAGGAATCGGGGATCTGGGTTCCAGATCTGATTCGGATGTTACCTGTGTTATTTGCCATGAGCTGTTCTAGCCACCCATGGGGCTCAAAGTGTGGTCCCCAACCAGCAAGGTCACCTGGGAATTGGTTAGGGATGCAAATTGGCAGCCCTCCTGAAGTAGAGACTGGGGGGCAAGGCCACAGCAGGTGCTTTAACAAGCCCTCCAGAGGGGTTGGATACCTGCTCAAGTTCAAGCACCACTGCTTTCCACCAGGGGCTCAGTTTTCTTGCCTATAAAGAAGGGCGACCAGCCTTCATTTTATTTGAGGTCCTCTCCAGCCCTCTGGGGGCCGTGGTGTGTGCGCCTGGAACAGGTTGGAAGATTCTCTGTCTTAGACCTTGAATGTCCCCTTGGATGTGTCATTGAAACAATTCAGCTAAGCAGTCTGGCATGTGGGTAACAGAAGGGAAACAGATCTCCAGGAACTCGATACCTGAAGCCCACAGAGGCTGCCCACCATAAAACAATAAACAGAAAAATGGTGCCGTCTCCAGCCGGTCAGCACCATTTCCCCCAAGGGGAAGACTCTGGTGCTTTGGGAAACAGGGGAGCCGCTCCCAGTCTCTCTAGGGCCGAGTGCTGTCTGGTGTGATTCATGGAGCAGCACCTCTCCAGAAGCTACCAAATGGCATTGCAGAAGGATGTACAGAGGTACACAGGCTTTGCAGTAAAACGGGAAAATTCCAAACCATTTATCAAAGCTCATGCAGCTCCCATTTCAAGACAGGTGGAAAAAATAACCTGGAAGAAGAAAAGAAAAGAAATCTGTATCCAGAGCGTCTCATAAATAACACAGGAGTGGGGGAACTCTTGGCCTTGCTGGGTTTGCAGAGTATCTTTGTCACAGTACAGAAAGCTTTGGGATGTTTCGGGATGTAATTCTTACAGTTTTTGGGTTATCAGCATCCACGGTTGTGAAATTAGTTCACTGGCCATTAAAACCGAAAGAGGGGGAGGAAACGATAATTTGAAGAAGAGATTATTGTTCGGCTTGGCAAATGCTCCCCAGAGTTTGAAGAGGGAGAGAAACAGCGCCCCCAGACTACAACATACTTTGTTAACACGTAAAACGCAGTGCTGTTTCATAATTTAAGTCAAGTCCCAGAAATCAAAGGCAGTTTTCTGATGGGCTTTTGTTTAGCAGGGCCCTGTTTGTCAGAGGCGGTAAGAGTGTTTGTTGAACAAGAGAGCGACTTTCGTCTGTTCGGTCTGGGCGGGATGGAGGAATTACGGCTTTTGCTTAAAAGGGACAGGTCGCAGGCTGTGGGCCGTGGGGACGCCCCGCAGCGCGGACCTGCACTGGGCTCGCGGCGGCGTCAGGTGGACCGGCACCTTACACTAAGATCCTGGTTAGGACTCTGTACCCCGAGTTCAAATTCTTGGCTCTGCCACGTACGGTTCGAAAACTATGGACAAGCTACCCAGATGCTCAGTACCTCAGTTTCCTTTTCTGTGAAAGGGAGGGTAATAACGGAAGCTACTTTGTTGCAGTTTTGTGAGGATTAAGAGTTAGCATGTGCGAGGTGCTTTGCGTAATGCCTGGCACACCGCAGACAGTGTTTTATTGGGACTCTTTGCTAAAGAGCTATGTGTTTCTTAAAAGGAACCTAAAAACAAGCGGTATTGTTTCTTTACCATAAAACCTTTTGAAAACGGCTGTCCTCTATTTGATAGCCCCCATGTATGCCTAAGAGGCGTGTGGGCAATAGAAGGGGGCTTCGAGGGGACCCTGGGATCACAGTTCGAATGAGACTGATTTTCTAGCCGTCGGACTTTCTCCCCTGTCAGCCTCACCAGCACATAGCTGTGAGGGGTTGTTCAAATTAGATTCAGAGAAAGTAATTTTTGTCATTTGATTTCCTTTCTGTGCATTTATTTTTGGAAGAGACTCACAGACCAATACTCGAAACAGATCTGAAATAAATGTCACAGTTTTTTCCTACATGGCGCGCACCCTCCATGGTCGGCTGGACGCGGCTGGGTAGCAACTCGTCTTGATGAGCCTGTAGTTTTCCCAAATAAACGTTTCTCAGGCTACGTAAGATCTAAGGGCTTGGGAGTACCAAAATAAATGCTCTACTTGTGATCTGGTGGTAACCTTACCTGCGGGGCCATTCCCTCATCAGTGAATTGGGGACATGAGTTCCCACTGCCTACTTAGTAGATGAGACGATACATGTCCAACAAACTGGGCCTAACCTCCAGAAAGTACTCAACGAACAGTAACCATTTGTGTTACTCATGTTCGTGAAAAATCTAACGTGCCAAAGTCAAAACAATAAATTTATGTGTAATGGGAGAAGTTCCACTCTTGTAAAGAACTAGAGACTTGATACAGTCTTTAATTACAGGTTACCTTTTAGATGAAGCCTGATTATTTGCATGCTTTGGTCCCCACCCCCTACTGTCAAATACAGACCTGACCCTCCTTACTCTAACGGGTGTGAGATTACAGCTGAGCCCCACTGCGTTTGTGTGTCCAGGGATGTTCATTTTTGTTAGTTATGTTTGTTTCATGAAATGTGTCCCTTGGATCGTCAGTGGTGGCACTTAGGCATTTTAAAAACTTTCAACATCCTAATAGACGAATCAGCATCAAACGCTAAAATAAAACACTGAAGTCACCGCAGCGACCCAGCTTGTTCTGGACGCCTGGACGAGGACGCTGTCATGGGATGCGCGGCCAGGGGACAGCGCCTCTGTCCTGCCATTTCAGATGTTACTAGCTCCGGTCTTCCTTTCCCATCGTCCTGGAAACCCACTTAGGATGGGCTCTGGCGCCGTGCACAAGTGTAGGCTGTGGGAACCTTGAGAAAGTGAGCAGGAACGTTTTCCTGAACTTGAATTAGAAGGAAGGGCAGACAACCAAAGCTTCCCTGGCAATCAGAGCTTGGAGCTGTCGTGGTACGAAGTCTTCAGGAACGACACAAAAATACGTAGTGTCGTACAGATTGCCGAGGTGACGAGCAGCTGTCTTTAAAAGCGCTTTCGCATTCCTTTTTCAGCTCTCAGCTCTCCCACATGACGCTGTGAACCACTCACGGTCTGCTGGGCATTTTCGGGCCGGAGCTTGTGATGGTTCCGACGCCTGACGGTGCAGAGTGGTTTCAGCTCTGAACAGCCTGGTGGCGTTTGACGGGGCAGCTCGGGCGTGTGGAAAATTTGTCGGCACGTCTGTAGCCGTTACTTTGCCTTCCTGGTTCTCGGCGCCGTGTGCAAGGACTCCAAAGCCAGAACACTCCCGCGGGTGGGCCGGTGTCACCACCCTGTGGCCGTCTGGATCGTAGCAAGTGTCTGTGCTCAGTGGCCTGCGGACTGTGTAGCTGTGGGCAGTATACACGTCCATGGGCAGGTGGCCTGCTTCACCCTCCCACTTGAGGACAGATGAGGAAGTTCAGGTGGGGAAAGGTCAACGGCAGAGAAGTGGCTTCATCCCTGGTCTCTCTCCCCAATTGCTGTTGGTGCCACTGCAGCACAGCCACCAGAAACACAGCTTCTCCATTATTTTCTTCTCCCTGGGGTGCCGCACGTGTGCGAATAGTGCTGTACCTTGACCTTCAGTGAGTTTCCGAGCCCCCCGTGTGGGGAAGTCCCCGCGGCCACCCCGGCGGGTTTATGTGTGGGTGGAAAAGGCCGTCCTGCTCGGTTACTTGGCGTCTGACTCGTGCCTCTTTGGTCTGGAGGAGGGAAACCGGTGCTCGGGGAAGGGTCCTGAGGACTGAACCTGATCAAGCCTTTTGTTTCAACCACAGAATCACGTGAACCCGGCCATGGACTTCACGCAGACCCCTCCCGGGATGTTAGCCCTGGACAACATGCTGTACTTCGCCAAGCATCACCAGGACGCCTACATCCGGGTAAGCACGCGGATTCACAGGCGTGGGGGTGAGGGGCCCTTGAGAGGAGCGGCCCCAGAGGTTTGGCTTTCACCACGCAGTGACGTGACAGCTAACCTGAGAAGAAACCGGAGCCCCGAGTGCTCGCCGGGGTGCAGCGGGACCTGACGTTAAATGAAAGCAGTCGGGGCGCGCACGCGCAGGGTTTCCTTTAGCCTGTAAGTCCCTTTCCTAGGATGACAGTTGAAAACTACGGAAGATACTGGAAAAGTATTTTATATGGCTCAGTATTGAATTCGGATTTTAAGAACTCAGACTTAAGTCACAAGGGGGAGAAGTGAAGGCTCCCCCAAACCTGCAGGATTCCAGCTTAGAACACGCTTAGACGTACCTGTCTGCTTGCAGAGAGACCCGGGCCCCTCTCAGAGCTGCCTCTCTCCACGCGGTGCTGGGGGGACAGCAGGGTAGATGGCACAAGAGGAACGGGTGCAGTGAGGGGGGGGACGGGGAGCCCTCATCTCATAACAGAACGAGGGGAACCCCAGGTGCCACGTGAGAGTCCGCTCTGGGAGGGACAGAAGGACAGCGGAAGGTGCCACCTGCCGACCTGGCAGCGCAGAGTGAGAAGGACCGTGTGTGAACTGCGGGGAGCACGGGGACAGGGACACGAAGGCCTGCCCTTCAGGCCGCTTGCCTGGAGTTCCTGGGTTCGTGCTGACGCCGTGGCCTGTCCTCAGGGAGGAGCCCCGATCCAGTCGGGGTGAGGTGCACGGACCCAAGACGGCCATGGAGGAGGGTCTGGATAAACGGGACAGCTGGCTAAAAGGAGGACTGGGTCTCAGCTCGGAAAGCATTTGAGGAGGAAGGCTGGGGTTATGAGTGTTGGTTACTCTCAGCTTTTCCGTTGGATCCCTCTCGGTGGATCTGGCTTCCCGGAGATGGGGTGGGGTCGGGGGTGGAGAGGCCTGGCGCTGTGGTTGTCCAGCGATGTAAGTGTGGGCAGTGCCTCTTCATCTGGGCTAAAATTTCCTCTGCAAACCAGAGAGCAGTATCCCCGCCCAGGGGTGTGGGGTGGGGGGAGGGGAAGGAACTGTGTGGATGTGTTCCTTTGGCAGTCACTGTGCCCAGTGGGGTGCTACTGGCCAAAGCCTGTAGTGCTAGGTCAGGCAGTTAACTTCGTGAGCTCATCCTAGAAAAAGTGCTCCCCGCCTCGTTGCCCAGTGTCATTCAGGCCGGAGGCAGGGAGCACTTTTTCTAGGATGAATTCACGAAATTGATTGTTGGAGACCTCGTATGCAGGACAGTCCACATAGTGAAAACTTGTCCCACTCAGTCATGACCTACTTGAAAAAGTCAAGCTGGGCTCTCAGTTTCCTGTGGGCGCTGTATTTCAGCTTTTCTGTATCTGTGTTTTCTGTGTTTTTCTGTATCTGCAATTTGATAAGCTTTGACCATACTGAAATATTTGTCCTGTGTAAAGGATTGTATGCATTGCTCTGAAAGGTGTGGGAGCAGATGCTTGGCCAGAAATGTGGTCTTTCATAAGAGAGTTGTTTTCTTTTTTTCAAATTTTATTGTGAAATAACTGACATACATCACTGTATAAATTTAAGACACACAGCATGACGGTTTGATTTACACATATTGTGAAGAAAATTGTTTTTTTCATAGAAGTTTCATTTGGTTTATCATGTGATTATATTTATTACACAGATTTGTTTTCTAGGCATGTAATCTGCTCCCACAGGAGTAAATTAATATTTTTGAGATGCCACGTGCTGTAGCCTTGGAGAGTTGCACGCGAAAAGAAGAAACCATGTAGAAATCGACTTTAGCATTAATGATTAATGTTCGTGGATGAATGTTTCTAAACTTAGAGCTTATTGATGCTTTATGTATTGTTAATTGCATAAGAACCATGCATCTGTGAAAAGTAATGCCCACTGTTCTCAATGAGTTCTCTGAACTGCTAGTAAAATCAATACCATGGAAACGTGACAGAGCTTTATATCTAATAGGAAGGGACTTAAAAAAGAAAAACCGATTTATAAAGGCACGAGTGGCCCCTTTTGTCCTTGTGTGTGTTTTCTAATTCGTTAGTCCTGTAACTGCGATGTCCGTGATTTAAGTGTCCCTTCCCTGATGTTTTCTGGGTCCCCTCTGATTCTGGATCTGACTGGATAGAAACCCAAAGCGATGAACAGGTGGGGTCATGGGGTCACAAATGAGGGCTGAGGCGTTCTGCAGCGAGATTTCATGGTGACCATGAAAATGTATTCCCAGTGACTGTGAGATCGTGATACAGACAGTGAATGTGGCCCTTGCAGACAGCTCATTAATGTTCATCTGTGAGCTGAGTGCTCTTTTCTAAAACATAGAAATGTTTTCTTTAAGTTTGCATTTCGATAAATATTTACTTTTTTTTTTTTTTACCTAAATCTGCTTGGATGCAGTGATTTATTTATGATTTATGTCTTTCATTCAGTAAACACTTATTTTGTACCGGGATATAGCCTCATCGTTCACTTTGCCAGTCAGTTCTATGGTTGGGACTTTTAAAAGGGACTGTAACACGCACACACACACGCACGCACGCACACATACATGCACACACACACACACACACACGCACATGCACACACACACATGCACGCGCGCACACATACATGCACACGCACGCACACCTCTCCACTGCCATGTCATAAATACGCACGCGCACACCCTCCACTGTCACGTCACGCACAGACACCCACGCGCACACCCTCCACTGTCACGTCACGCACAGACACGCACGCGCACACCCTCCACTGTCACGTCACGCAC
>PVJL010008358.1:0-67497 GCA_004026885.1 Lyroderma lyra
TCCCAGACCTTAGAGTCTTGGCGGGAAGCACAAACCCCAAGTCAATTCCGTTGTCTTAACACGCTCAGACGAGAGGTGTCTAACATGAACGCTGGTCCCCTGTCGGGCTCCTCCTGCAGCAGCCAGTGTCATGGGGACCGATTTCCCCAGCCCTTAGTTTGGAGGCCGTTTCGTGGTCCACTGTCCCTGATGACTCAGCTGACAGCTGGACATAAAGACATTCTTTTTTCCCAATTTTTAATTCAATGCTATTTGATACCTATGTGTGCCCTACTCAAAATAATTTTTATCTCCCGTAGTATTTCTTTCTGTTTTGATTGTTCTTTTTTCCTGTGTTTTAGATTCCACATGCAAGTGAGATCATAGGGTATTTGTCTTTCTCATTCTGACTTATTTCTTTTAGCATAATAACCTGTAGTTTCATCCATGTTGCTGTAAATGGTAAGATTTCACTCTTTTTTATGGCTGAGTAATATTTCATTGTGTAAATGTACCACAGTTTCTCTATCCATTCATCTATTGATGGACATTCCAGTTGTTTCCATGTCTTGGCCACTGTGAATAATGCTGCAATACCCATCGAGGTGCGTATTTCTTTCGATTTAGTGTTTTGGATTTCTTTGGACAAATACCCAGGAGTGGAATTGCTGAATCATAAGGTAGTTTTGTTTTTTATTTTTTGAGGACCCCCCACACTGTTTTCCCTAGTGACTGTACCAATTTTATAAAGACATTCTAAAGAATGGACAGGAGCTAGCCAGTCTCAAACTGGATGTTCAGGCTTCAGTTCTCAAATCCCACTGGTTCCCCAATGGAAAACTAAGATCCTGGTGGCAGAAGAGTCACCTTTTTTCTTTTTTTTTTCTTTCTTTTTTTGGTCTCAGGTGTGTAATGCTGCTACTCAGCTCTGTTTCAAAATAAAGTATCAATGGTAGTTTTATACAGAATGGGTACTGTAAGACTTGATGCTTTAAAACACACATAAAACACCAAACTTGAAGACCTCATCAAAATCTGGGGTACCATTTTGTTCTTCTGCCCCACCAAGGGAGACAGAGTGTGCCTACAGAAAGCACGCACCTCGACGTATGTTCAAACACAGGTCTCTTGAGCTGTGTGACTTCAGGTGAGTGACTGAATTGCCCTGTGTTTTGATTTTCTATCTATAAAATGGCAATGAGGACATCTACCTCATTGTAGCATTAACTGAGAACACTGATACAGCATGCCTGCGTTCGGAGTGGCACACAGGAAGTGCTCAACTCATAATATCCTGCTTTCCGCTTTCCCCGTAAACTTTTGGCTCCCTCCCATGTCCTATTCATGGGGAAGTCCCAAATCTTCATCTTGTTGGCATCTCAGCCTGTTAGGTCTAAAAGTTAGGTCATTTTCTTTACTTCCAAAACAGTTCTCCCTTTCAAAGTCCATCCCTAAATAGCACCATTATTTTCTCAGTTGACTAGACTCACTTCCTTAAATCTCCCTTCTTTAGTCACCGAGATCTATTGGGTTTTCCTACCTGGTGCCTTATTATACCTTGAAAATTCATACTTTTAAAGTTATGGAAACATTAAAAACTTCATAGGAGCTGCTGAAATGTTTAGAATAGAACCCTGACCCGGTGAAATCAGTTTTAAAGACTTCTTTTCAGTGCACTGTTGTTAGAGATGTGCCTTTCGACTGCTGTAGAGATGAAGAGGAGGGTGGAGTGGAGAGGATCTCGTGGAAACAAAGCCAGATACCTGGGCATAGATAATAAGGAGACTTTCTGTTTTATTAGAACTTTAGGGGTTTGGTGGGCTTCAGGTTTTAATCAGTCCAGCAGTTCTCAGAAATCTTTGAGCAAAGTAGCCACCATCCTTTGTTCTGAGCCTTTGCCTACTGGGTTAAGGATCATTAATTTACTTCCATTTTCCATCCACTTATATTTCAGAATGCTGAACCCCAAAGAAGTAAAATGATTTGGCCAAAGTTATCTAGCCAGTTAGCTGATAATGCTTGAGTCGCCCCATTTCTCCTGTCCTAATGTGAAATAAACTGGATGTCTTTGACATCATTTCTTTCTGAGTACAAATGCTGGCACACCAACATTCATGCTCAAATTTGGATTGCTTGTAGGAGCTTAGCTGACATCCCCAGAAGACGGCACTGGTCATTTCTGGGAGAATCAGGGGCAAGTCTGCTCACGCCCATGTTGTGCTCCCGCACACTGCCACCCAGCATTGCATGGCATCACGGCCCTTCTGCCAGGGCGCGGTGCCACACTCCCTCCTATTTCACTGGGCTCAGAACTTCTCTGGTGGCCTCCTGAGCCCTCAGGGTACTGTGGCTGCACTGCAACCTGCAGTGGAGTATGGGCAGTGGGGAGAGGTATCCATTACCAAGAACTTTCATCTTCTGGCCCTAGTCCCTCCTCCCTCTATCCCAACTGAAGCAAATAAGCAATCTATCAAATCAGCAAATGTTAGTTCCCCGGGAAAGACATACCATATGTCTCTTCCGTTGGGACCACCTCTCCTCCATGCTCTTTGAGACAAACAAACAAATTAAGAAACAAACAAGTGATTTCTCCTTTTTCTCAAATGTATACTTAGAGAGGTGTTCTCCACTTCCACTTGGGGCATGTTTATGATTCTCAGCTCCAGCTCAGCCAGAATTCCTTGGCATTCTGCAAAACTTCTGTGTGAAAACAAAGACGTATTCACTGGTGAGTATTTTTCATGAGCTCAGTTCCTGCCCTACGTGTAGCAAAGATTCCCACAAAGGTTTGCCTTTTAGGAGGGGTCACGTGGTGGCACCAGGCCTTGCAAAGGAGTGTCACTCTCTTTGGTATTTTGAATCCATAGAGAACATTTATGTAGAAAGAGCTAAACCATGAGCCTGAAGCCATATCTCACATTTTGGCCAAGAGATCTGTATTTGGGTAGGTCTATGAGATGTATATGGGATGTTGTGATATTGTGATGTGTAAAAAATAGATATATATTCGGTCTTCCTTCCCATTTCTGGCACAGAGCTCCTAAAACCCTTGGAATGTCTGTTGAGAAAGATAAAAGTGTCTTTTGTTAAGTTAATGAGGTGGCTTTGGGAAAGCACCTAAAGATGGGGCTGGTTGTCAGTGGATCCAACCACAGGGTTAGTGATTAGAGTACAGTCACTTTTAGTCCTCACGCACTGGACCTCCAGGAGGGGACAAAGGCTGGAGAGGGAGTTCAACACCAGTGGCCAATGATTTACTCAATCATGGCTATGTAATGAAGCCTCCATAAAACCCCCAAAAGAATGGTGTTGGAGTTTCCAAGTTGGTGAACATGTGGAGATTCAGGGGAGGGGCACACGGGGAGAGCAGGAAGCTCCGTGCCCTTTCCACATGCCTTGTCCTGTGTATCCTTTCTATCTGACTGTTCCTGAGTTGTAGTCTTTCATAAAAAATTGGTAACTAGTAAGTAAAATGTTTGAGTAGCTCTAGCAAATTAATTGAACCCAAGCAGAATGTTGTATGAACCTCTGACGTATAGACAATTGGATCAGAAGCACAGACAACAACCTGGGCTGAGGATTGGCATCTGAAGTGTGTGTGTCGTGCACTTGTGTGTGCGTGCACGTGTGTGTGTGTGTGTGTGTCGTGCACTTGTGTGTGCGTGCACGTGTGTGTGCGTGCACGTGTGTGTGTCATGCACGTATGTGCACACGCGTGTTGTGTGCTTGCATGTACATGTGCGCTCAAGCAGGTGTGCGTGTGTGCACGGGCATGTGTGTGCATGGGTGCGTGTGTGCACGTGTGTGTTGTGTGTGCTTGTGTGTGCATGTGTGTACATGTGTGTATGTGTGTGCTCGAGCGGGTGTGTGTGTGCGCGTGGGTGCGTGTGTGTGTGTGTGCATGCGTGCGTATGAGTGTGTGTGTCGTGCACTTGTGTGTGCATGCGTGTGTTGTGTGCTTGCATGTACATGTGTGTACATGTGCGTACGTGTGTGCTCAAGCAGGTGTGCATGTGCGTGCGGGCATGTGTGTGCATGGGTGCATGTGTGCGCGTGCGTGTGTGTGTTGTGTGTACTTGTGTGTGCATGTGTGTACATGTGTGTATGTGTGTGCTCGAGTGGGTGTGCGTGCGTGTGCGTGTGTGTGTGTTTGTGTGTGTGTGCGTGTTTGTGTTTGAGTGAGTGCAGTCTTGTGGGGCTGAACTCTTTACCTGTGGGTTCTGATGCTACCTCCCAGCAAACAGTATCAGAGCTGAGTTGCATTGTAGGACACTTAGCTGGTGTCCCAAGAATTACTTGTTGGTGTGGGGGTCCCTCTCCCCGACATGACTAAGAATTGGGATCTGAATTCTCGATAAGTACCTTTGACACTTGGTTCAGGACACTTTCCTCCGGGAGGCCTGCCCTGATCTCGCGGTGTGAACTAAGTGGCCCCCTCGCCATTCTCACTGCTCCTTTCCTCGTTCCCATCATACTTGGTACAATCTGTGCCATGACTGTTTAATCACCTGGTGTCCACTGGACAGCGAGGCCTTGTGGGCAAGGAAATTGTCTACTTGCCTGAGTCACTCCAGAATCAATACGAGACTTGCCACTTGAGGAATCTGATGGCTTTCCATTGCTACTACAAAAAAATTAAATTAAATTAAATTAAATTAAAGCCCTCAGCATGAATTCTAAATCCCCGACCCCTTGACCCCTGCTGGTTCTCACTTCATTTTTGTCTTCACTCATTTTTCAAAGCTCAGGATTCCTTCAGGTCCCCGATGGTGCCCTGGTCTCTCCTGCCAAAGGCAGTTTTCCCGTTTTGGCCTTCATCACCTGAGGTCTGAGTTCACACTGCACTTTCGTAAGAAAGCCTTCTCTGACCCCCACCTCACTCCAACCCATACAACCCCCATTGTCTCTTACCCCCTGTATTTCTGGTCCAGATTAGGTTCTGTGGTTAAGGGAGCTCACAGAGCCATGTTCTGTGCCTCTGAAGTACTCACTTCGTAACTTGACATTGACTGTGTGCTTTTGTAATCAACCTTCCCCCCGACCTCCACACACACACACACACACACACACACACACCACAATCACCATTCAATTTTCATCATCCAAGAAGAGGGACTTTCACAGTATATTCCAAGTGCTCAGCACGGTGCCTGGAATACAGAATGTGACAAATTAGTACTGTGCAATAGATGAACTGGGTGAATGAATGAATGGATTGATAAATTCAGATCAGTATACTGGGCCTCTGAAGGCAGAGAGAGAGCTGTGAGAGCTCCAAGAACAGTGCGTTTTATCCTATCATTTTGCTAAAGGCAGATAACTGACCTTTTGCTGAGCACCAAAAGTAAATTTGCTTAGTTATTGCAGGTGTACCATGAAAACATTTATGACATGTATTTCCCAGGATGAGAAAATAAAACTCAGGTTAATTTTTAAATTAATAGTATGACTCAAGCAAGGACCTAACAGAGTTATCTACCTATAAAGGTATTCAAAACGTATACAGGCAGAATTAATGCTGTGCTTATCATTCTCCAATGTTCCCTGCAGATACATACAGATAATATGAAAGAACATTTAATTGCATATAATTAAAATACTAGGATGTTTACAATAATGATACTTTTAGAAGAAAGTCATAGAGGTATCTGAGGAGCCAATTCAAGGAAATTACAACCCAGTTATTATATTGGCAGAGCTAATGCTTCATAATTAAAATAGAGCATTTGTATTTCACACCACAAAGACCCATATTCTCTGGAGGAAGTTTGTATGTGGCAGAAAGAACATGGACGTCAGTGTCGGGTGAACCTAGGTTCGAATCTTCATTCCGCTCCTCTCTGGCTGTATGCATTTGGGCAGGACCCTGTTGGCGTCCTTTCTTGCTCCCCACCGGCGGGAAGGACACTCTGTCCCCGGCCTGTGCACGGCGGCTTCTCGTCTTGCAGATGTCGGGTCTCCTGTCTCTGAGGAGAGGCTGTAGGCATGTCCCTCGGGTGGTGGGCTCCCACGTGGCGTGTGTGTGCAGGATGTGGGCCGCCCTCGGGACTAGGGCCTGTGAAGGGGTGGGGGAAGGTGGGTTGAACAGAGGGAAGCTGAGACCCCAGCCAATCTCACGAAGAGCTCTGGAGCCGGGGTGGACCTTCGGAGTTGTCCTGCATTGGGGGGAGGGGGCCGGGAGTCCACACCCCACATCCATCAGGCGCTGCAGGCAGGCCCCGGATCTCGCCGCACAGACCTGTCTGTCCTAATGGGCCCGTGTGACTTGGGACCCCCACCCTCGCCTACTGCCTTCTACCCCAGCCCCCTGAGATTATCTTGTTCTTCCTTCATGACTTGCCTTCTCCACTTGGGAAAGGCACCGCTTGAGGGCAAAGACGTCGTGGGTCCTGGAACCATGTGTAGGTGGCACTTAGCGAACAGCAGTCGGATACATGGGTGTAGGGACAAATGGTGCAGGTTGGTGACATACACTCTCCAGCCTTGCTGCCTGGGTTAGGCTGTTCACCTTTATTGCACAGAGTGAGGAGTCATTCTATGAAGCAGGTAAGTGTGGTATTGACAAGGGACAAAAGAGCAGTAAAATCCCATTGTCATTCTGATAGGGGACACAGAATACAGCCTCAGAGTGTGATAGCAGGCACAGTGTAATTTCCCCCCAAGCTTTCAAAGACAAAAAAAAGTTCAGGGTTCTATTCTAATTAGTGTTGATTGTGGAAAAGGTGTATAGTACGTATGAAAATAAAATTTATCTACGACTAAAACACCAAGGCTGACGACCACTGTTCGCATATTCTGGAACGTTACTTCTCAGGTTTTCTCCATTTATATTTTCTATATAATTGGGGTCGTACTGCTGCTGTAATTGTACATCTTGCGTTTTCCCCCTTCGAGATCACATAAAGTTTTTGTGGTCATGGAAATCCTTTAGGAGTCTTATTTTTAAAGGACTATTCTTTGCGTTGCAGCATTATCCTTTCACCACACTACCGTGATTGGATAATTAAATTGTTTCCCATTTTTGTGTCATTATAAACAATTTCAAGTAAACCTTTCTTGTAACACGATTTATTAATGATTATCCTTCTAAATGCTCAGATGATCTAATTTACTAATCATATGCCTCATTTGTCAGTTAGATCAAATCACTCCTTTTCATTAAGGTCCTATATCAGAAATAATAGAGTAGAACCAATTACTAAGCTAAGGGAGAAACCCTGGGTTCCTGCATGGGTTGGCAACTTACTGGCGATGCAGCTCAGGAAAGCAACATGCTTTTCCTCCCCGAACCTCAGTTTCTTTGTGTATAAAATGGCAAGGTTGGGCTAGGTCATCTCCCATATCCCTGTCACCTTCAGTAGTCCACACTTCTTGCTTTTCCCCAAGGAACAGCTTCCTGGGCTCGATTTCATGCCTTCCTGACATTCTGAGTTACCTCTACAAATCTTCTCTGATTTCCTGCGTTTCTGATTTAATTTCCTTTCCTTGATCCAGTGTTGGCTATTCCTTAATCTTCTTATCTAGGTCTTACTTGTGTCCCCTCTTTCACTGCTGTCCATTCCGCCGCGATGAAGCCTCCTTTCTTGGTCTTTTACCCACTCAGGACCGGATTTTCCTTTCAGTCCTTTGTCAACCCTTAATTTTGTGTTTCAGCTCAATCTTTTGAAGGTCAGTACACACAAAGTTTGCTCAGTTCTCTACCTCCTTTAGTCTGCAAAAAATAAGTGCAAATATAAAGTTAGTAAAGGAATGAAGGGAAGTGAAAGGAAACCAGGTAACGGAGGGTAGCACCCCCGTTGGGTTTTAGTGTGTGTCACCTGCAGCACACTGCATGTGGTGTGGGCTTGGCGGGAAGCTGGGGGAGGGGACAGTGTGTGCAGAAGGCCAACTGAAAGGCCAAGGAAAATTTTAGTCAACAAGTTTAATAGAAGCCCATAGGTCACATTACTCTTAATCTCATAATAAAAATGATGATAGTAATCAGTAATTGGGAACATTTTAAATTGCTTTTTATGTGGCAGACGTTATACTAGGCACATTAATAAGCGATGTCTCCTTACAACTTCAGACACCCCTGTGAGGTACAAATTATTATCACCCCAGTTGGTGGGTGGGGCAACTAAAGTGTTGAAATCATTTTGGTGTATTATAATATGCAGATTTACAATAATTATATCAAATCGGGGTTACAGCAGGTTTGGGTTATACTGTGAGACAGGTAGGCTGTTGCAAATTGTCTTAGTTTGGGTTTGCCCCAAATTCAGAACCTGAAATAAGGACTTAGCCAGCAATTCCAGAAATTGGAAGGAAGGAAGGAACGTGAGAGAGGGAAGGGGGGAGAGCCAAGATAAGGGTGTGTCATCGAGGACAGCCCAGGCTCCTGGCAGTGAAATCTGTCTCATTCTCTCAAGGTCAATGCCTGGAGTTGTGGAGACTGAACTTCCCTCTTTTGCTCTGCTAATCTTTCTGAAAGTGGGTTTCCAGTGAAAGTTTTTGAGGGGGACATTGATAGGCAAGGTATAACCAAAACCATGGCCCGATCAAACACGACAGTAAGGAGAACTGGAGGAAGGGAATGAACTGTGATTCACCGCGTGCTGTGCCGAATACTTTCCCTCCATTATCCTGTTCGATCTTCATCACGAGGAGTGGAAATGCTCATCATTCCCATTTGATACGTGAGAAAATTGGAGCTCAGAGAAATTATGCGACCAGAGTAGGATCCCATTCACAGGGCACGAATAGGTATTGAAACGGGTGCTGTCTGACTTGAGCATCTATCCTGTTTGAATGCTCATCATCTACAGGAGTTAGTGCCCTGCAACACTTTCTTGTGGGAAAAGGTCACTCCCACCTCTTCCATGCCATCGAACACTCATGCCTGCTCAGCCATAAGAACCATGCAGTTTGTTGAAGGTTTGCCCTAACGGGAAGCTGTTTGGGTGCCACTGGCGCTGAGACGTGGTAGAAGTAGACAATGGGTCCATAGCAGCTCTTTGAATAGTCCGAGGACTTCGCCCGAAGGGTGAACACCACACACTAACCTCCTGCACTCCTGCTCTCCGCTGGATGTCTCCATCTGTGCCTCTCTTCTTTCTGGGCTTCTCATCTGTCAAATACTGCTCCCCGCCAAGTCAGTGCTTTCAAAAAACCCAAGGGAAAGGAAGTCCTGAGTAAATAAGGGCAAAATATGGCACATTTTTTTCAAACTGGCTTCCAGATTAACATTTACCTGATTTATTTTCATTCCCAGAGGTAAGAGGCATGAATGTTTCACAGGTGCTACTCAGGCGGTCCAGAAGGACCATTTAGGGCTATAGTACCAATTCCTCCTTGGCCAAGACTTGAACTGAGTTGGCTGACCAGAAAACCCCAAATAAACAGGAATTTAACTTTCTCCTCTTGAGAGAGAGTGGGCTTCCGAGGAAGACAGGTAACATAATACAACACACATATGGTGTGATTTCAAACCCCAGCGCTGCCTTTGACTGGTTGTGTAACTGTGGATAACTTTAGTTAAGCTCTCTGTTCTGTCACATAAGGTGGGAATAAAATGGCAATGATCATACTCACCTGAAAGGATTTCTTCCTAAACATAAAAGAAGTAATGAATAAAGTATTCAGCAAATCTCCTGTCACTCACCGATGATCAACAGATGTTAACTTCCATTCTGTTTCCTCCAATCCCTGCCTATTACCCTGATGAAATAGATAACAGAAGGAAAAAAAAATGCATTTTTAGATCATACCAATTAACAGGTCTACTTTTACTGTGCTAGAGTTTGGGCAGTGTAGTTGGCATATAACTCCCAGATTAGGAATAAACTACAATGGAGTAGAAGTGCAGCTCAGAACTGAAGAGAGGCAGCAAAACAGATGCTTCTGGATGGTGTTTCTACTCTACCACACGGCTTCTAGCTCTTGCCGATTCATTTCACCAGCAGTTTTTACTTAAGAGAACCATCCAGAATACATGGCTGCAGGACTACATAGAAGGCAAATTACCCAAACTATGAACATTATAAGCATTACACACTGACTTTTTCAATTTGGGGAAATTGCATAATAAGCTAAGCTACCTATAATTTTTCTAGCAGGAGCATGAAAGAAAAAAAAAAAGAAAGAAAGAAAAGTATATTCAGTGTTCAGAGAGCAGCTAGATTAACATGATCCCTGCCCTTCTCGGAGCTTGCAGCTTATTAAATCCAATCAACATGTCACTAAAGAAATAAATACGCATTTTCAATGAGATGAAAGTGCTATGAAGATAGAATGCAGTAGAAACCTGCTGGGAGGTGTCAGCAAACATTTAAGTGGAGTCTAAAAGATGAGGAGACAGGCACACAAAATGTCAAGAGCAGGACAACCCCGTCAGAGCGTGTGCAGGCTCTGGGAGGGAAAGAGCTTGGCTTGTTCTGGAAACGAAAAGGTAGGCAATGTGACCTTAGCAAAGTTAGCAAGGGGAGGTGACATAGACAGAAGGTTGCAAGGAAGGGCCTAGTAGGCCATACACAGAGTGTGGCTTTTATTGTAAGGTTAATATGAAACCAAAGGTTTGACACAGAGAAATGGTATAATCAGATTTACTCCAACTGCTCGGCGGAGACGGCCTGTGTAGGGAGGGCACAAGAGGGCTTACAGCCAATCCGTGGGCGTTCTCCTATTCCAGGTGTGGGATATGGTGGTGTGGGGAGGTGGGAGAGTGGTGACAGTGCAGATGAAGAGAAGTGGAACAGTGAGGGATACACGCTGGAGGTCGGGTTGACTTGGTGTGAGGTGACAAAGAGGCACAATAAGCTTAACTTAAGTGGAACCTAAGTTACGGAGTGGTTTAATGGAATGGATGTGCGGTGGCGCCACTTACGGGTTGGGAAAGACTAGAAGAAGACGGACGACCCAAACTTTCTCTGGGCTCCTCGAGAACCTGATACACATCTTCATTACAGAATAAACTACACTACGTTTGGCTTATTGTCCACCTGACTACCTTCCCTGCCTAATTTTCTCCTGTTTGGGTAAGAAGCACAGGGATTGATTGCATGGGCTTTTGAGTCGAAGAGAACAGGGGTCAAAGCTGTGCCCTGTCACTCATGTGTGACCTGGAGCAGGTTCGTTAACCTCGTAGAGCCTGGGTTTCCCCCTTTGTAAATAAGCTCTACTATTACCTTTTTCAAGGGCTGTTGAATTATTTGAAATAAATTATATAATGTGTCCAGTGCTTAGCATGAAATCAATGAACGTTAGCTATTGTTATGGTTAGAATCTTTCATAGTCCTGGTCCACAACAGGTCCTTAGTAAGTATTTACGGAATAAATGAATAAACAGACTGGAACCCATATAGGTGCTCACTGAAAATATGAGGGAATCAGACCTGGATTCTAATCTTAAATCTACTTTTAACCAACTAATTACTGTTGGTTTTAACCTCTCTGGTTTAAGCCCAAGCTCACTTACCTCATCTGTAAAAGGGGGTGGGGGTGTGTTAGGAAAGGGGTGTCGGATGTTAGACTATGCAGTTTCTTAGGGAGCTTCTAAATGTAAAGTTTCAATAATATTCTTAGCTCTTTTTAAAATAAGCCTATTTAATCAACTGCTAAAGGGTGCTTAATAATTCATTAAATGCTTATCTGCATTCTCATTTGATGCTAACAACAGCACTTTGGGATGAACGTAAGCCAGATATATAATTATTGGTTAACAGGTAAAAAAAAAAAAGTGATGTTAAATATGTCCACGGTCAATATTTGAATTTAGACCTCATGACATAGACTCTAATCCACTACACTATGCTGCTGCTCAGACTAGGTACTAATCCTCAGAGCAAACAAGGAGAATTTATTTCTAAGAACCGTATTTTCTTTAAAATCAACCGCATAAAATGTTGGGTCATTCTAGACTTAATAATATCCATTCTAGAAAATAACTCAAATGGAGTTTCAGAGCTATGAGAAGTTCAATGGACAAGTAACATTTCCAATGTGTACTGACTTAGATTTTCTTGTCTCTATTTTCAGTCCAATGGAAATATAATGCAAGCATCATATATAACTTTAAAATTTTAGTAGCAATAGTAATTAGTTAAAAAGAAACAGGTGAAATTAATTTAAATGTTATATTTTATTTAATCCCATAATTCCAAAATATTATCATCTTAATACGTAACCAACTCAAATATTATTGAGATATTCTCAATCTTTTTTCATTCTAAGTCTTCATTGTCCAATGTGTAGTTCACACTTACAGAGCATCTCAATTCAGCTTAGGCACATTACAGATGGTCAATAGGCACTTTTGGATCTTGGCTAGTACAATATATTGAACAGTATAGCTTATACAATTAGTACAATCACTCAGACACCAGTTATACTTTTAAATGGTTTCACTAATCTTACAATAAAAGCCACTTTCTGTATATGGCCTACCAGCTCCTGCCTTCCTGTTCATGCCCCATATCCTTTTGGTTGCTTTGTAGTTCCTTGAAGATTAATACTCTGATAATAGAATGATGTCATAGTCTTATAGAATGGATGGGTCGTGTGATGGATGCATCCGTAAATATGCTGCATTTCTTTAAAAGACTAATTCAGCTAGTCAAACTTGGTATTTTACTTGAGATGTATTATATTAGTTCAGTCTATCTCAAATTAAGTTACACAAAATAATATTTTCATTTAGAAAGTCTTCAAAACATGAAGAATAGAACATTATGTGTAGTAATTCTCAATATATATGTCTGCCTGCAAAAGACCCATAAATACACTCATGTGTATATGCTTGTGTATACACAGAAAACATCTGAAAGAATATCCAAGAAACTGGTCTTAGTAGTTAACTTTAGAAAAGACAGATAAGATAGATTGGAAGAGAGAGTTACTTTATATTACATATGTTTCCATAGTTTTAAAATTTTATCAGAATTATCAACAAATATGATAAAATTCTTTTTCAATCAAAATTATTAGAATGTAATAAAACTGCATTTTTAGAAAAACAGGTATCAAATAAAAAGTGCATCAGAGAGGAGGAAAATTTCATGGGTCTTTTGCTTTTTATTTTTCTCAGTAAAGCCTTTTCTTCAGCCAGAAAGTTAGAAATTGCAAGTGGCATGTTATCCAAGGTTATAATCAGTGTGTAAACCCAACAAGGGTTCAACCCTATCACCGCAGCATAGGAGGCTGACACAGTCTGTCAGAAAGTTCCTGTGAATTTGACGAGATTTGTAGCCCTACATCACCCGTGGGCTCAGGCTGTCAGGCAACCACAGAAAAATCAATGAAGACTCCCTACTTGTACTCAGAATTTTAGGGCATTTTCGATGTGTTACCAGCCATATGGCCTGAACCACATTCTTGCAGATTGAGATCATGTTATTCTATGTTGATTCAATCCTTTCTTTTTGGATGTGACATGGTTTGGTGTAGCATTTATTTCCCAAAGTGAATAATTCACTGAACGCTAATTCCAGGAGTTACTCTTTAAAAAATAAATAATAGAACTTGTTTTACTATATTACCTACTTGGTAAGTGACAATCATCCTCATCATATTAATAACTCAGAAAAGTCCTGAAGTAAAGAAACTTTCTTAATGTTGTTGAATCTTAATGTTCAGCATTAATGAAGCTTATAATATCAAGTAAGTTTTGATCATGTAAGTTTGTCTGGGACAGACTTAACACAGCTGAGCACACTTTGGAAACGTCTGGTGTGGTTTTAAGTGGACTTCTTTTAGTCAAGTGATCTCGTTTTTTAAGCTATTATTTTTTTCAAAGACGAGGATAATAGATGAGGACTAAGTTAATTTAGTGGAATAATATATGAAGGAAAAAAAATCTATACTAGCCAGCATTATAGAGGAAGCACATAGGAGCTCAACCCCCCTTAATTCTCTTCCTTTCTTCTCTCCTGCCCTTCCCAGTTTCTCTTTGTTATTAGGCAAACTCTCATAGAAGCATGTGACCTATGGAGAGAAATATTGCTAAAACATAACTATTAGAAAATGAGAAGACCTTTCTACTTATATTATGGCACACATTTCCAGTATGGCTAAGACACAAAGGGGTGTGAATGAAACAAAATGAGAGTGGACTGAAAAATGTGAACCACCTTTGTCTATGTTGTTTTAATCAAGTTTTCAGCATACACACACACACACACTCACATGCACACACATGCACACACACACACACTCACATGCACACACACTCACATGCACACACACACACTCACACATGCACACACCTCATTATGATGACTTTATGGGTATAAAAGGTATTTAGGGAAAAAGAAAGGATTTTTATTTCAGAAATATAAACAATATAAAAATTAAATAGTAGGCACTTCTTTTTAAAAGTCTTGGGGCCATTTCTGCAAAGCAGGTTTTCAGGGTCCCTGCGTATGGCCGAACTCTGACATTTCATGCTTTACTCTTTCATTTTCTCTGTAACTTCTCTCTCAGTAACAGAGGGGGAAGAAATCCCCGTGCCCCCTACATAATCTACTCAATATTAGATGGGATCCTTATTGTTCAGGACAGTCCGTAAATTCCTATCGTCATTTGCCCTACATCAAGGGGCCATTGTGAGAAGCACCTCTAAGAAGAAACCACTCCCTGTCATTGCATCATTTGTCCCTTAGATTTTCATTTTCATCTTGGGGTGCATATCCAAACCCATTGTCAGTAACATGTCAATACAGAAGCTCTGTCTGTCGCAGTTTTAGCTCAGGAGAGAACTATAGAAGGTGCCAAAACCATGTATACACACTTTAGGAAATGAAAAAGCTGTATTAAAATTGCTTTTTTTTTTTTTTTTGCTTTTTGGTATGTGGGTAGTTCCCTGATTGGGAATCGAACCCAGGCCGCAGCACTGACAGTGTCAGCGCCGAAGCCTTAAGCCACTACACCATCAGGGAACTCCCTGTATTAAAATTGTAATACTCAATAACACCAATAACAAAAGATGACTACAAGTCATGTTTGACTGCTGCAATTACAAGGGGAGCTCAGAGTGGTCACCACCAGTGTTCAGACACTTCGGATTAAGATGAACTACTGCTTGAGTAACATTGACCAAAGTGCCCACTTGTATCACTGCTCATGCCATTTCAATTTCTTCCCCAACTACCACCAGTGTAGCCAGTCGTCTACAGCACACCACATCCTTTAAGGTCCCCATAGGTTGGAGTCAAAAGTGTTAAGTTAGGAGAATGTGGGGGAAATTCAACAACGTTCTCAAATTTCAAATACAACTTCAAAATGCTCTTGCGCTCTTTGAACAGACAACTGTGCTTTTGCCATTGTCCTTGACTGTCCGGCTTGTTGTGTGGTGACGCTAGCATTCATTTCATAAATGCCATCTTTTGAGCAAACGTCCTACTATACATTGCTACTGTAATTCAATTTAACTTCTAAAAGTAATACATAGATAACATCTCTTAAAATGTGTATATGTTTTTTGGCACCCCTGTGTTTATTTAACATGTTCCCCAGGGCCCTTCACATTAAATTTTATATGAGCCACATAACCTATATTTTAGGTTATATAATCCCAAATTTACCTTTCCAACTTGGTAAAAGTCTATCCAAGTATTTTTAGAGGATGTAGACACAGTTGGAAACTTAATTGTATATGTGTGTGTATATTCATATATGTATATGAATAATCAATCGACGTGGTAAATACTGTCATTTAAACCATAATAGTTGCACCAAACATTTCTATTTATCTGGCATCATAAGAGAATGAGGTATTTATTTTTGCCAAATAATGAATATTGTTCTTTCTAAATGATAAAATTTTATTAAATATTTCAAAAAAGTATTTCTAAAATACATATGTCTCTCACAAAATACAGTGAATGAACAGGGCAGATGGAATGGGAGACGCACCCCTGGAGGAATGATACAGAACAGCATTATCCAAAACTGAAGTCAGGAAGTCAGTTTAGGGAGTCTCAACCAGTAATGACAAAGAATGAAAGAGAGTGCAATAGAAAAACTGGAATATTTCACATATAATATGTAAGTACTCTTCTGTGAAGTTTTATTTGTTAGGTGTTCGTGTGTGTGTATGCTTATGTGTGTGTGCCCTTGGATGCAATGTAAAATGCATGTCTTGCTATGGGTCATAGCCAAAGGTATTTAAATGTCATTCAAATAGAGTCCATCCTGCACTGGGCCAGAATATGAGTGTGGTCACCGTAATACAGAGCCTGGTCTTTATCCCTGCAGGTAAACAGTGGAATGTTCTTTGCACATTAATCCTCAACTTAATCCTGACTGCTTCATGAATAAAAGTCAAAAGTCAGGATCAAGTGGAGGGCTGACTAAATCAGATCTGGTATCTCTCTGTTGGGCCAGGCACAAGAAGGCTTTGGAATCGGACCAGCATGGTTGAAATTCTGATTCCACCATTTACTAGTGATGGAACCACAGGCAAGACTCCTAACGTCTGCAAGCCTTGGATGTGCAGATAACATTAATTCTGATTCCTAAGAATTACTGTGAGGGATATACGTATGAGATCATTTATTTCATCTTTAATATAAAGCCTTCACCTAGTAAGCTATGTTAACTATTAATGACAATTTTACTTTCCACAACCATAATTATTAGTATATCACTATTGGTCCTTGTGGGGGGAGGGTGCTGGTGGAAGTCTTACTTATGATAGGAAAAGATGTAAAATTATATATGTATATTAAAAATGAGGTCTAAGTTGAGCCATTGTTTATTGAATATTCAGTCTTGTGTATTCAATGATGATTCTTTCTTTGAAGTGGGCATAGGCTAAAGACCTGGGGCTAATGGGAAGATACATGACTGATTTATATTAATCAAGCTCACAAGAGGCAGAACTATGAACCTATATTTCTTAATTATTTATACCAGATATTACAGTTTAGTGATCAGGACCTTTATGCTACTCCTCTTTCATTATTAAAGTATCTGAGATATCTCAAATCTTAATTGAGAAGTTTCTTACTGTATGTAAGAATAACTGTATGAGGAGGGTCAGGAATTATTTTAGCTTAAACACTAAACCTCCAAAATAACCCTAATAACATCTCTCTGAAGAAATTAGTCTTGTCTCTTAGATTTAGGATACCTTTTGTAAATGTTATTCCAAACTAGGTTCTATGCCTATAATTTCTACCTCTCTTGACAGTTTTTATTTTCTTTTGTCTCAATGTTACTATCTCTAATTGAGGTATCATCAAGCCCAGGATAGATAAATACACAGAGGCAGCCCCTACCAGCTCTGAAGCCCAACCTCTATGCTATTGAAAATGCAGCAGGGTTCTTTCCTAAGAGTAGAGAGGAAGCCTCAGTCTTAACACAGATTCTGCGAATCCATGAGAGTTAGTACCGCAGTAGAATTATTTCCCATTACACGTGAAGAAATTCTTCTCCTAATATGTCATGATTCAATTACACTGACTTTTGGAGTTCTTGGAATACCCCATTTCTATCACCTACAGAGCATTATGAAAATACCCTTGAGGCTTTGGAATCATTGACATCAATCACTGCAAAAATTATAATTTGGTCAAGTCTACACTATGGTAGTATCTATTAGACCCTTACCCACACACTAAATGACTCTAAAATCTCACCTTTTGAGCTTTTACTTTATTGTTTCTAATATATTGGAGGTCTTCCCTCCCACTAAGGCTGTTGATTACCACTCCTTATTATCATTAAGGTGTGACTATTGCTATTTGACTGAATAGTTAAAAGAAGATCTCCTCCAGAGTCTCTTTTCCCAATTTGTTGCTTCTAAAATGTACTTTGCATTGAAAAATTAAATCTTATTAGAATCGTGTCAAAGAGAAAAGTAGGACCAATATGACTTATCTATTGGAATAAATGAGCTTTAGTGTATCTATGTAGAGTTTTTCCACCTCTTCACTGCCTACATTCTAATGATTGCAAAGGTTTTTCATTCCTAACTCAGTCTTTCATTTGAAGATTTTCTACTAAAATGTTAACAGTGCTACATTCTGGATATTAGGGATTTGGTATTTTCATTTATTTAGATAATCTTCTTCATGCTTTTTTTTTTGTATTTTTCAAATTAGTTTTTCCATGTATTTATTATTAACTTGAAAATTAATAATAATATGAGGGCTGTACAGAAAGTATCTGGCCATGTATATAAATAACAGAGGCATTTATTGTATTTTTTCTGGACAGCCTTCATACATTTATAAATATTTAGTACATCCCAGGTACTGTGTTAGGTTCCTTCTTGTGTTAGCTCAGTTCTCCTCACAGTAACCCAGTAACATTGGTACTATTATTACCTCCATGTTAATCATGAGAAAATTATGTCTTGAAAAAAGTGACCTGATTTGCTAAATGTCACATAGAAAATGTGTTAAAGAGCTTGGATTCAAACATGAATCTTCCTTATTATTCTCTCTTACTTCTAATCTCTAGTAGGTACTTTGAGAATAACTACTCAGTTGGCAGTGACTAGTTTTAATTTAGTTATTTATTTTGAAAATTGTCCCCATACACCCAACCTTTTGTCTTCCTAAAGCAATAGGCTCACGTTCTGCCTCTTTTTCCCATGCCACCTCCCTGGCACAGGTGGTTACAGAAGAGGTAGCTACCTTGTCAGAGCCAGATAAACCAAATGTTATGGTTTTGGTTTTTTTTTCTTTGTCTTTTTAATTAGGTCAGTTTGGGGCTGTTTTTTTCTTATCATAAAAATGAAGTTGCAGAGAAAACCACTCTGTCAGAAAACAGAAGGAAATGAATAGAGGTGCAAAGTAAAGCAAACTTAAGTGACAGGAGAACGTGCCTTGGATTCCTGATAACTTCCCAGTCCTTCAAAACCCAAGTGACTTCTGCATTTCATTGACCCACATTCACAGCTTTCAAGTAGTAATTGTTATATTTTTTTTTCATTATTGCTTAAAATAGCTCAGGTTGGACTCAGACTACGTCCATAATTCACATTGCACCAGCATGACTTTCCTAAAATAAATCATTTTCTCTCATTACTCTGCATTGAACCACCACCTTGATGCACCCCAGATTCCCTTCTGTTCTCCGGATGAAACCCTAACTTTTTATTGTGACTTACCTGGCCCTTCACAATCTTTCTCCATTCTGCTTCCCTATTCTGATTTTCTACCACAAACCCAGAACTCTGCAGCAAACTCCACAGCAAACTCCTTGTGTTCCTAATTCACCATTCCCTCACAACTTCTACTGCTTGCCCTACAGCACCCCACAACTTACCTCCTCCTGGCAGAGATAGGAGTGAGCTTCTGAATCACTCTGCTTCTACATACCTATTCCATTGTATGCTGGCTTATACTACCTCGTGAGAGCTGATTTTTAAGATTTCAGAAATTTTGCAGCCAGTTGATGCCATATTGGTTGTTTCAAATCAACCACAGTGGGAGTATTTATGCCATGAAATTTGGCAAGCGCTACAAATCCGGTCATTCCCCTCTCCCCAGAACCAGCTGTTAAACATTTACCTCAAACCACTGCCTGTGGCACTTACCGTATTGTTTTGTCATTGCCTTTTAATCATCTGTCTTCTGTCCTCAAGCACTGTGAGCCTCTATGGGGGAGATAACAGTAGATAGACAGTGCAAAAATAAGAAATATAAGGGCCAAAAGTAGGGATTTTTAAGCTCTTATGTTTAATACTCTGTCTGTGAAATTGAAGGCCAATGGAAAGCCATCTAAACTTCTTTTCTGCTTAGAATAGACCATTTGAAGCAATAATTATATGTACTCTTTGCAAATTGATGTAAGAGGAGATGTGCACTTTTTCCCCATTGCCTATTGCAACTTTGACATCTTGTGCAATCCAGGAGGTCTCTGTTAAAACTAACCTCAGCAAAGAAAGCACATTTGCTCTTATGCTCACCAAAGTAAGATTAAGTCCAACTGATCTTCATGTTTACATAAATTTCCTCATTAAAATAAAGATAATTATTTGTTCGCTTTTAATCACTTTTATAACCTAATTATTTTAACTTTTCCCTACTGAGCTGCTTTTCCTCAACTTTCATTAAACTGTGGTTTCCCCCTCAATTAACAGCCTCCCCCAAAAAGTAAAAGCAAAAATCACTTGAGGAATCTTATAGTCAAATGATCATCACTGTGGCTGGGAATCGAACCCAGGTCACAGTGTTGAAAGCACTGAAGCCTAGCCACTACACCACCAGGGAACCCCCTAATCATCTTTATAGAAAAAAAAAAACCTAAGACTCAGAGAAATAGAAAAATTTGCCAAGATTATTGGCAAAGCTTATGAGATATGATCAAACATAGGGTGAATATTTAAATTAAAAAAAAATTATTACAGTAAAAGACACATTGCCATGAATCTCCCTCAACATACTCCTCCTCACTTTGAACATACTTATCATTCTCGCCACTGTCTGAAGTGGAAGTCCTCTTTCATGAGTGTCTTTAGTTGCGCTGTCTTGGCTGCCTTGATGCCTTGAATTGCTTCAAAAGGTATACTCGTCACGGTCGTTTTGACTGGGAAAGAGCCAGAAGTTGCATCGTGACATATCCAGTGAATAAGGTGGATGAGGACACACTGCAATGTTTTTATTTGACAAAAATTTATGTTAATGCATCATCTGTGATCCATGATTTACAACACACTTTAAAACACACTTTCTCTCAACCATAGCTCACACCTGACTGGCTGCACTTAACAAATGGAAACTTGTCACATAGTTACTAAGGTTCGATGTGCCACTTCCCATATTGAAGATCCCTGCCTTTCCACTGCATGGCACTCAGCAGCAGCATTCGCCATCAGCGTATTTTTTTTATCACACCTCATATACCAAAATCCATGCTTTTTGAATACATAATTCAGTGTTATTTCTCTTTTTCTTATTTACTTTCATATTAGGACTGTGGTAATTAGGAGAGCTAAGACAATACTACTTTCAACTATCTTTTCTATGAAATATTTGCTTTTTGATGGCACTATTTGGCCTTGTTCTCTAAGCAGAATTATTGAGGCTTCCAATCTTCCTGGAGTTTTCCCACATGAATAGTTGTATCCCAGGCTTCTGGTCAAGATGGGAGAGTAGATAAATCCTGTTCTCACCTCCTTCCAGACCATAAATTACAGCTGGACTACAGAACAACTATCATTGAAAATCACCTGCAGTCTAGCTGAACAGAAGTCTTATAACTAAGAATATACAGAAGTCATGTCAGAAGACTGTTAGGAGGGGCAGATGGGCAGAGTGGCCTGGTCGCACAACTGCATGTGGTAGTTAAAAATCAGGAGGGATATATCAGCTACAGAAGTCCCCCCTGAGAAGCAAGAGGTCACAGCCCCACACCAGGCTCCCCAGCAAAGGAAATAGACATTCAAGCCCAGGAAGCACAGAGAGTCCCAAACAAGATGAACTCAAAGAGTCACACACCAAGACAGACACATCATAGTCAAAATGCTAAAGGTTAAAGACAAAGAGAGAATCTTAAAAGCAACAAGAGAATAGCAATTAGTAATGTATAAGGGAGCTCCCATAAGACTGTCCGCTGGTTTCACAACAGAAACTTTGCAGGCCAGAAGGGATGGGTAAGAAATATTTAAAATGATAAAAGCAAGGACCTACAACCAAGATTACTCTAACTGGAAAAACTATAATTTAGAATTGAAGGATAGATAAAGAGTTTCCCAGATAAGAAAAAGCTGAAAGAGTTCATCACCACCAAAACAATATTGTAAGAAATGTTAGAGGAACACTTTAAAGACAAATAAGTACATAAATAGATAGATAGATAGATAGATAAATAAAAAGATGAATAAAATGGCAGAATCATATATCTATCAACAATTACTTTAAATATAAATGGATGATATGCTTTAATTAAAAGTTAGGGTGGCTGAATGGATAAGAAAACAAGACTCTTACATATGCTACCTACAAAATACCCACTTTAGATTGAAAGACACACATAAAGGGATATAAAATGATATTTTATAAATATAGAAAAAAAACAAACAAAAGCTGAGGTACAATACATATATATACCAGACAAAATAGACTTTAAAACGAAGGCTATAACAAGAGGCAAAGCAGGACCCAGCAATTCCACTTCCGGGTATCTGAAGAAACCCAAAACACTAACTCAAAAAGACACATGCATACATACATTCATTGTAGCATTATTTACAAAAGCCAAGATATTGAAGCAACCTATCCATTGTATTAGAGGAAAAGAAGGCATTTGCCGTGGACATATTTTCTGTAAGTTTGCACTATACGAAATTGCCAATATTTAACTTATTTAACAATAAAGATGAGAGCGCCACCTTGTTTTCCTTTTACTGGTCTGGGGTTAGTGGGAAAGAGACAACATATGAAGTGGCTGTTGTATGAGGAGCCATTTAAGAATGAGTTTTATTATCTCCCTCCCAGAATGTGTGTGATAGGAGAAAGCACAGGGCTTGGAGAGCTAAGAGGCTTAATCCAGTGCTTTCATTTAGTTTCTTTGTGATCTTGAGCTCATTTATAGCCTCTCTAAGACTTTTTTTTTTAATTATAAACTGGAACTAGCAATGAAAACAACTGTATTAATCCCCTCTTATTGAATAACAGATTTCCTCAGACCTTAATAGGTTAAAAACCTTCATTGTCTCAAAGTTTCTGTGTGTCAGGAATTTGGGAGCAGCTTTGGACGTTTCTGGTCCAGGTTCTCTTTTGAGTTTGCTGTCAAGATATTGGGTGGACTTTCAGTCATCTAAAGCAGGGGTGTCCAACCTGGGTTTCCCTGGGCTACACTGGAAAAAGAAAAACTGTCTTGGACCACACATAAAATACATTAACACTAACGATAGCTGATGAGCTAAAATAAGGTCTGTGCATAATTTTTGTAATGTTTTAAGAAAGTTTACGAATTTGTGTTGGCTGAATTCAAAGCGGTCCTGGGCCAAAGCCCCGAGTTTGCAGGTTGGATAAGCTTGAGCTAAAGGCTAGCCTGGGGCTAGAGGACCTGCTAATTTGCATGAATAATGAGTTGGTTCTGGCTGTTAACCAGAGGTCCCAGATGTTATCCATGTCGAGTTCTCTATAAGGCCAGGTAAGTGACCTCTACAACATGGCAACTAGCCTCCAGCAGAGTGAGTAATTCAAGAGAGAGCAAATTGAAATCTGAAACGTATTTTGTGACTTCGCCTCAGAAGTCACACATCATTTTTTTCACAATATCCTATTGGTTTAATAGGTCAGTCTTTTTTTTTTAATTCATTTTTATTGTTAGACTTATTGGGGTGACATCTGTTAACAAGGATTACATAGGTTTCAGGCATACAATTCTACAGTGCATTGTCAGCTTGTTGTATAATAAGTTCACCACCTAATGTGACTTCTCTTTCCATCACCTTATATTTAGCTTCCCCCCCTCCTCTCCCACCCCTTGCCTTTCTCCCCTCCCTGACCCACTCGTCCCCAAATAAAGATTAAACTATTGATTGTGTCCATGGGTTATTTGTTTGTTCATTTCTTTTTCTTTGCTTTCAGTTTTATATTCCGCAAATGAGTGAAGTCATATAGTTCTTTGTTTTTTCTGTCTGGCTTATTTCACTTAGCATGATGATCTCCAGGACCATCCATTTTGTTGCAAATGGCAATATTTTATATTTTCTTACAGCTGAGTAATATTCCATTGTGTATATGTACCACAGCTTCTTTATCCAGTCATCTGTCATGGGGCACTTTGGTTGTTTCCATGTTTTGGCCACTGTGAACAGTGCTGCAGTGAACATTGGGGTACATAAGTCTTTGCAGACAAAGGTTTTCAAGTCTTTTGGGTAGATCCCCAGAAGGGGGATTGCTGGTTCAAATGGTAGCTCCATTCCCAATTTTCTGAAGAACCTCCACACTGCCTTCCACAGTGGTTGTACCAGTTTGCACTCCCACCAGCAGTGTACCAGAGTTCCTTTTTCTCCACATCCTCTCCAGCACTTGTTACTTCTTGTCTTGTTGATAACAGCCATTCTCACAGGTGTGAGGTGGTATCTCATTGTGGTTTTGATTTGCATTTCCCTGATAGCTAATGAGGATGAGCATTGTTTCATATGTCTGCTGGCCATTTGTATTTCTTCGTGGGAGAAGTGTCTGTTTAGTTCTTCTGCCCACTTTTCAATTGGGTTGTTTGTTTTTTTTTGTTGTTAAGTCTTATTAGTTCTTTATATATTTTAGATATTAGACCCTTATCTGATGCATTATTTGCAAATATTTTCTCCCATTCAGATGGCTGTCTCTTTGCCTTGTTATGGACAAATAATTTTTGATAAAGGAACAAAAATCATACAATGGGGAAAAGACAGCCCCTTTAGTAGGTGGTGCTGGGAAAACTGGAAAAACATATGCAAAAGAATGAACCTGAGCTGTGAACTCTCTCCATATACAAAAATTAACTCAAAATGGATTAAAGACCTTCATATAAGACCTGCAACAATAAACTGTATAGAAGAAGACATTGGTACCAAACTTATGGACCTAGGACTCAAGGAAGACTTCATGAACCTGACCTCAAAGGCAAGGGAAGTAAAAGCAAAAATAAATGAATGGGACTATATCAAACTAAAAAGCTTCTGCACAGCAAAAGAAACCATCAGTCTTATTCAGTGTGGGTGGGGACCATGCAAGCATGCGAATACCAGGAGGCAAGGATCACTAGAGGCCATCTTGGTGGCTGGCTAGCACAGCAACCCCATTGGATTGTTGTAAAGTTAATATAAATATTAACTTATAAGTTAATATTTATAAGTATCGAGAACATTTTAAGTCCTAATTAATTGTTACATATTATTATTGTTATTAATTTGTTTAAAATAATTTAAAAGTTAATGCATAAATTCTGTTTAAAATTTGGAAAATGTGAAAAAAAGCACAAAAAATTTTACATAAATAGAAACACAGTATTCTACAGTATAATCGTATGTCAAGTTAATGTGGTTGTTTTGAAATTATAAATAAAAGATTAAGAGCAAATTTGATTCAATATGGTAAATGCTCTTCAGTGGTCTGTAAGTTCATAAATTCTGTTCTTCTGTATCTAATTAGTGCTTTGTTTAAAAGACATCTTTTGATTTTAAGTAACAGGGATCAGATAAGTCTATTTTAAGGGAAAAAGGAATGTTTAAGCTCACACAATCGTTAAGTCAGAGGTAGAATAGTATGTGGCTTAGTGAGACCCAAGGAATCAAATGGTATCTTCAGGTCATTCCCCATTCTTTGCTTTCTCCCATGTGCTGAGCAATGTGATCACCAGGAGCACCAGGCCCCCACATTTGTAGCATCCCAGTAAAATGGAGAGAAGACCTTTCCTTCTTGGAACGCACCTGTCAATCTCAAGTTACATGCTCACTCCTGAGCCAATCACTGTATTTAGTGAGATGAGTACTCTGATTGGCCAGCCTGGTTGATATGTCTTCTCTGAGATGACAATGATGATGATGGTGGTGGTGAAATAGTAGAATCAAGGGGCACTATAATTTTTAATTCCAATAGTTCACCAAATGAACCAGAAGAAATTGGGTGGGAAAGTGTAGAGATATGAAAAAATATAGCTACCATAGTCTATTATGAATAAGTAGAATTTATTATAGTAGCGATCTGTAAAATGAATTTAAAAAATGTTTATAACAACTATGTTTTCGAATTTGTATAGAATATTTTATTTTAGATTTTGTAAATAAAGTAAGTACAAGGTATGTACATCCTATGGTTAGAAGACTAAAGTATATCTCACCTGTAAGAAAAAAAAAATCTTTCCTGCCTATTGTTAGAAAGGTGGGCCACACCAAAGTTAGTTTTCTAATAACGCATGGTACTAAAGTATAAAATCCAGAAATATAGAAAGCTGCACAAGAACCTTGTAAACCAGCAGTGTCCAAAGTTTTGGCATCCCTGGGCCACTCTGGAAGAATTGTCTTGGGCCACACAAATTATAAAATATACTAACAGCTGATAACCTAAAACAAAAAGTTGCAAAAAAGTTTCATAATGTTTTAAGAATTTATGTTGGGCCACATTCAAAGCCATCCTGGACCACTGGTTGGACATGCCTGTAAAATATTCTTATGCATATAGACCAGTAGTTTTAAACTAGGTTAAGAGAAATTGGTTCAGGAACTACTAGAGAAGCAAAGAGGTGGATTCTTCAAATTCCAGTCTCTCTGCTTTCCTTTCATCTGTCTTCTCTGAAGCGGGTGCTGCATAAATGTTTCTCTGAAGCAAAGGTTCTCTTACTGGAAAAAACGAAACTAGTTTGGAAAGCTGATGTCATGTAAGAGATGATTATAAAGTTTAAAGTTTTGTATATATTTATGCGTTCATTTGGTTACTCAACAAATGTTAGTTTAGTACCACTATACACAACGGTGGACAAACAAACCAAAAATATTTACCTTCCTTTTTGGAGTTGAAAATTTAAGTTGTACCTGTTGCTGTCTTAGGGTTATTATAAGCTCAGAAACTGTACCCCAAATCCACTAACATTTCACAGATGTTTATCAAGTTCCTGTTACCTGCAAAGCAGTGTAGATCAATGTCACAGGTGGGTGCTAGGGAGGAAAGATGAATAGCAATCTCTGCTCTCAGAAAGCCACAAATCTTGGCCTCAAGGATGCTGGACTTTTGATCTCTTTTTAAGCTTGCACTTGCAGTGAAGGAGGGAATATGCAGTGAGTGTTGTCTTCCATGTTTCTCACATTTCTCACCCCTCCTCTAACAACAAAAAAGTTCTATCTGAAAGGTTAAGGGACCTCTATGAAGAACAATGACAGCAATGCAATAGCTCTTGGGTGGCTAAATCACAACTGATACTATTCAGTATCAACCTCATTCCTAACACTGCAACAATATATCAAATGCAAAACCTTTTTGTAGGGGAAAACTACATGTTTTTATTTATAAATCTGTTCTTGAATGCAGAATTCTTACAGCAGCATTTCTTAGAATGTGGTTCATGGATCTCCTATGTTAGAGTCATGTGGGCAACTTGTTACACAGATTCCTGGGCCCATGCCAGACCTTTATAAGGAGAATCTGCAGATTCCAGAAATCAGCAATTTAAATAAGGACCTTTAGTGAGTCTGAGGCATACTAATGTTTTAGAAACACCACTTCAGATAAACTTAAGTTGTATAACATCTCAAATGTAACCAATCTTACTGTAGAATATATTCATTCATTGTGTTGTGACTAGGCAACCCTGATGAACTTCACTAAAACAGCAACAACTCACAATGCACCATTACACAAAGTCATTTTGGGCTGGTAGGTGTTAAGGAATTGCTCTTCATACATCCGTTTTCTATTCTAACCCAAATCAAAGTGACCCTTGGCTTGGTAACAGAGAAGTCTTGTTTTTCTTTGTCACAATAATCTGGGAGTGCCATAAATTAACAAAAGAATATCACTCTGTCTGGACACCCAGCAATTTCATGCCCAAATTCTTCCCAAGGTATCCAGAAAATCTTGAGAAAGTAACTCATACTTTTTTTTCCCCAAAAAAACCCCGAAAATTTATTTATAAAAAAATTATATATTTATTCTTACATGTTTAAACTTCACTTTTTCCACGGCTTGAAACAGTTTTTGAGCTCATTGATTTTGATGCCTTTTAGTGTTTCTGCCATTTTTTGTTTCACCCACTTCACATCAGCAAAATATTCCCTTTTGAGGACTTACTTTCATCTGGGGAAACAAAAAAAAAAATCACTCGGTATGAGATTAAGTGACTATGAAGAGTGGGGCACGGGGGGCATGCTATTTTTTGTTGAAAACTGCTGAACACTCAGAGCAGTGTGGCAGGTGCGTTGTCATGCTGCACACTGTTCATATAAATCACCCGTCATGAAATGGGCATCGAAAGAGTCTCCAAAAAGAATTCACTGAAGCTGAATGCAGCCTCTCACAACGCCAGTTTGTACACTGGGGCAGGTGGGTTCCTAGATGACTCACATAGCAGGGGAAGCCTGTACGACAAGGGGCTGGACTCCCAGAAGGTAATTTTGGCTTTTTTGGGGGGGGTACTCCCTCATATACGCTCTTATGTGGCCCCTAGATGGTCTCATCTCCTTTCTTGCTCTTCAAGTTTTTGGTAATGTTGTTCTGACATTAGCACTAGTATATCCTGGCTTTCTACTACTCTCTAGGGGAAAACATCTCTTCAGGATGCTGTGATTTTCTGCTCCCAACTTCCTAAACTTAGAAGCTCAATTTGGTCTTGCTTTCATGCTTCCAGTTCCCACAGCCTGCCCTGCCAGTGAGGAATCCATTCTTCAACTATCCCTGTTCGTCCTCTGCATCTGGCACTTTAAAGGAATCCACTTTTATCCCCAGTGTCTTGTCAGAGAGTGGAGTGATGTGATTTTCATTTGGTGACATCTTCCTCTGCACAGAAATTGGTCAGAAGTCATTTATGATAAGGTTTAGAAGGTTGAGTAGGGAGCTGGTGACACTCAAATTGATCATTTTTTTCTCACACAGATTCTTCAAACTCATGTCAAGTTTGTTGAACTTAACATGCTCCCTGGAAGGCTGAGGTTATTTATTTATGTATTTATTTATTTGCCATATTAGCTTTTCAGAAGTTAATGTCATTAGCTTTTCTTGGGTTAATGTCATCAAGGACACCAGACTCTCCATCTTCTCGCTCTGCTGTCTACAGCTTGTGGCTTATCTTCACACTGTTTACTCCGTTGTTACAAAACAGGATGGCTACAGTGGTGCCAACATCAACGACAGGCCCTAGGCCCAAAGGAAGAAGAGGCGTCATCCCTTCCTGTATGTCTGTTATAATACTGAGCAAACCTGTCTCGAAGATTCTCAGCAAGTCGACCGCGAATCTCATGGACAGGAACTACTGGGTCAGATGCTCACTCCTCAACCAATCACTGTCAGGGAGAATGAGTTCATCTTGGTTTTCTGTTTTTGTTTGTTTGTTTGTTTGTTTTTCTTGGAATATTTACTATTTCCTCTCTGACAGCTAAACATATGAATAAAGTTAAAATGTTACTAGTAGAGAAGAAAAGAGGTGGGTTTGGAATAAACAACCAAGGCTTCCTATTCAAAGACTTGAGGTTCTTCATGATGAAAAACTCTGGGAGACAATGGTGTTGTTCATACCCTAATCTTTAACATGTTACCATCCCTAGATTCCAACTTTGAAACTCCATGATAGCCAGATGCACATCTCCAATCTTGGCTTACAATTAAAAGTTATTTAATTTTTCCTTAGTTAGCCATAATCTACAGTGTCTGATACTTGAATTCATTTCTAATTATTCCCTGCTTTTTTTGTAAAAAAAAAAAAAAAAAAAAAAGTAAATACAATGAAGAACTTCCAACAGCTTTTCAGGTGAATATAAGCAACATGAAGGTTTAATAAAAAAACATAATTGCTATTTAAACAAAACATTGATGACTGAGATCTGCAAATGGCCAGTGATTTCAGTTCTGTGCATCTGAACTCTCTTTTCACAAACAGCTATTGGCTTCAGTGGTACAAGTAACAAGAGTCACAGTTCACAGTCTCTGAATGAAAATACTCAAAGACACATCCTCTGCCTCAATCCCAGAGGAGCGATGTGTGTGGGGAGAAAAAAGAAAGAAAAAAAAAGGAGGAAAGGAAGAAAGAAAGAACTTTAAACCTCTCAAAAGAACAACTGCCACCAACCATTAAAGTTAATTAAAACAAAGTGTCAGAACTGAGAAAGAGAACTTTGAAAATTGTATTGATGTTTACTTTAAAACCTACTTTCCCCAAAGCTTCCATGTGCTTATTTATTTGGTTTTATTTCTAGGACTTGTGCTCACAGCAACAGATGTGGGAGCAAAAATGAAATCAGAAGGACTTGGGCATTCTGGAGTAAATTGCTCTTCACTGCATTAGTGAGAGAGAACAGATTGTAGCTAGGATAAGAGCAGTGTAAATAATTTTAAGTGTGCAATAGCACACAGCATCCATTTAAATGACCAGAGAACTTGGCACTGTCCCAGGCAATTATTCCCTAAGCAGGATGTATGTCATGTGTTGTCAAAGAGCAGTCCCAACATTAGACACAGATACACATTTAGATACATATTTAGAAGTCACTACTGTCTGTTGGAAAAGACCTTTGGATTGCTCTGTTATAAAAAACAGGAAGGCCTTTTTCTCTTTCTTTTTCTTCCAATTTAATAAACCTTAGTAGTATTAGGGAATAGTTCACCTTTTCTCAGTCATCTAAATGGTTTTCAACATACATATGCTGATTTATTTGAAAATTATCTGAAATGATGACATCATTATTCATTACAAATTTATGAAAATAAAAAGTCTTACACTTTTATTTTTGATGATGTCTTTCATATATATATATATACACATATATATATATATACACATATGTGTGTGTGTGTGTGTGTATGTGTGTGTGTGTGTGTGTGTGTGTGTATATGTATATATATATATATATATATGAAACTATTTTGGGGCCTTTAGTAAAACTGCAGAAGAAATTAAAATGTTTTCATTTTTTTCTCCCTCACATTTCTTTCTGGAGAAATAGCAAGGCTCGGATTCACATAAAAAACCACATGTTAATGTCATAGCCTCACATTGTCTGGGGAAATGCCAAGAAGCACATCAGAGGTCGTAATGAACCTTCCATTGACAACTCGGTGAGCCTTTTGAGTCACATTTTCTGACTTCCCACTCTGCCTGACATTGTGTTGCAGGACTACGCTTGGAATGCTGAGCACAATGGTTTGCACATTCTAATTTCAGGTGCTCAGATGCGTTGGTGGATTTTTCTTTTCATGTTGCAGCAATATGCCTCATGAACCTGAGGTTTCAACTTGGCTATAATTTTGGCAACAGAACTGCCAGTGAAGAGCTGATCTAATCCTTTCATTCGCTCTTGTCTCTCTCGCTTATAACTTGCCAAACTAAAGCCAGACACCTGGGACATTCTTAGGTGGGATTCTGAGCTAATGTATATAATCTAACTGCCCACTAATAGATATCATGTATAAGTAAGAGCAGGTTGGGCTCTGAATTTTTGTCTCTTCAGCTTCTTCAACTTTTTGAGGGGTTGGGGGGGCGGTGATCACTGTTGCTTAACACCCTTTTCTTGGTTTTTCCCTAAAATGCACCTCATGAACAAGTCTTCTTCAAAGCCTCCTCCATTTATTTTGCTCATAGTGGAGAGACAAACCTAATTATCTCTCCTGTTCTTCCTCTTTCATGGAGATAAGACACATTAAAATCAGAATAGCACAAGGAGGAATTTGGTAGTGCAGATAAAATGAGGAAAGAAACAAAAACTCTAGCTTTGCAAAGAAGAGATTTATTTTGGCAGTATAAAACTATTCCATTGTCTTACTAATCCTCTCCTTGCAGACTTCCCCGCAGTAAGTGGCACCCCCACCCACAAATAATTGTTAACTTGGACCAGAGACTTGAGAAGAGGAAGGCAACATGAGAGAAATGCAGAGGGCAACAAATTAGACCTTGACCTTAGAGAGGGTGTGATTTCCTACTGACTCCCAGGGCAGCCATGGGAGATAATTTTGAGAGGTGAGAAACTACTCCAAAACTCTAACTTTTGTGGATGCTTATGGAATGAAAGTTGTGTCTCAAATTAAAGAACACTGTATTCCCTGTGAGTATTTAATTAAGAGTCAGGGTATTTAAGAATGAACTGTACCACCCCTCTTATTTATTCATAAAGAATGTGGTAGGGTTACTCCAAGCTGACTCCAATCTTCTTCACGTGTAATGCAAGCCAAAAAGGACATGACACCAGAGCATGACCAAAGAGGTTTGCCTGCCCCTCTCCACCTTAGAAACACAAATCAATTTCTGCATGAAGCGATTTCATGATCTCAATCAATGCATTCGACAGATGAAGCTCAGGCCATTTCTCATTTGTCTATATCTACAGGCTATGTTGCAACAGCTAGTCAGAATCAGATTACTCATTTCATTATAATACACTGCCTGGGCAGTACCTATAAATTAGGACCTTAAACAGAACAATTTGGGGGTGTCCTTGTCTGTGTAGCTACATGTATAAAGCTCTCTGGAGATAGAAAGTCTAGTCCTGAGTCTCCAGACCTACTAGAGTCTTGATTTGCTTACTTTGACAAACTCAAATTCTTTGGAATGGAATTAGCTGTACTAATTTGCTTTCCATAGAAATATAAATTTTAGGAAATGAGGAGTTTAATCAGAAGAAAATTTGAGAGCAAACGCTTAAAAGTTATGGTAGGGATGTTACTGGGTCCAGCTCATTGCCTCTTATGCTACTGTTTCTGCCACAGTTGTTTTTGTATAATAAAGCAAGACTATAAACCAAAAAATTATGCAAGGAATTGTGGGCTTTTGAACCTAGCAGTGGTTTGTTATCTGGTGGGGAAAAACAACAACAACAACAACAACAGGTAGAGAGCCTGCATGCTTTTACTCATTAACAATTACTCATTTAGCACCTAATGAGTAGCCGACACTCTTCCAGTTACTGGGACTAAAGTTGTAAATATAACACTCTGCATTGCTGTCCTCATGACACTTATATTCAGTTAAGGCGTAAAGAAGTGTGGGTATGTGAGCAGAATGTCAGGTAGTGATAGGTGCTAAGAAGAGAAGCAAAGTAGAGTAAAAGGGATTGAAAAAACCAGAGTAATAGTAACAAAACTGGGAGCACTTCTGGATGTGATGAAAACTCTCTGAGGGAGTCTGAGCAGACACCTGAGTGATGTGAAGGACCAGCTACATCACTTAGGGGAGAAGTTCCAAGCACAGGGGACACTGAGGTGAGAGGATGCCCGAGACACAGTAAGAAGTGTGGCTGATGTTCTGCGAGCAAGAGAGTGGGTGTCTGAAGTGAGATCGCGCAGCTATCCAGGGTTCAGCGGTGCTGGGCCTCAAGGCCAAGAAACCGAATCTCTTCCAAGTGTGACAGGAAACGATTGGTGATGGGTGGGTTTTAGGAAAGAGGGCGAGATGATTCAATCTATGTTTGATTCAGTCATTCTGGCTGCTGTATGGAGTGACTGTGGGGGGTACAAGACAGGAAGCAAAAACAAAACAAAACAAAAGGAGAGGATTACAATAGTCCTGGCAACAGTTGAAAGCAGGGTCGAATTTTAGGATTATTCTGAAGATAGAACGGAATTTTCTGAGGGGTTGGGAGTGTTGAAAGACAAATTGAGGCACATTAAAAATTTTAGGAGTTCATTTGAGCAAAAATCCATTTGAATGGGGCAGCCCCAGACAGGAAGTGGTTAGGGGCTAGATTTATACAGAGCAAGCACTGAAGCAAAGAAAGGACATCTTTTGATTGGCTATAGCTTAAAGTCTAGTTGGCTGTTAGTGATTCATTTTCCTTAGTGTTTTGTAACCTGGAGGCATTTACACACTTAGATTTTGGTTTGCTTATGTGGGCTGCCATGGGATTAGAGCCACCTCAGTCTGATGGCCTTCTTGTTTGGTCAGCTTAACTTGTGTGGAATATAAAAGAAAGAGTCAAGAGATGATTCTAGGGCTTTTGAGCTGACCTCCTGGGCAACTGGAGATGCTACTTTTTAAAATGGGGGCAGAGAGATGAAGCAGATTTGGAAAGTGAAAGGAGAAATCAATAGTTACTTGATTTTGGTTTTGGATGGTTTAAATTCGAGACACCTATTAATGATCCAAACAGCGATGTCAAAGACAATTGAATAAATAAGCATTGAGGTCAGGAAGAGTTTGGGTTTAGAGATGTGAATTTGAAAATCATTGTCATTAACTCATCACCCATAGCAGACCTCGACCTTGAAGCCTAAACTTCTGCCTCCTTTTTTATTTCATATCTGGCTATATCTAGATGAATATTTTATATAAGATATGAGTTTGAGAAATGATATCAACATTAACTGATCTTAAGACCACATAAGGCTTTACAGAGTAAGGAAAATGTCAGCGAAGTGCACCTGGACTGAGTAGTGGCCTACAGAGCCCAGAAACAATGTTCCATTTGACTCCATTTGTTAAGAGAAGAGGTGGCTATGCTTCCAGACAGCTGGGGCTTGGAATAGAATCCTTGTGGAAAGAGCGGCTGTATTTCAAGTCCAAGTTCAGAGGAAAGGGAAGAGGAATCATAGAACAGCGTGTGATTTGAATCAGGCAGTCCCAAACTCTCCTGGAAGGAAGGACCAACCTCAGGTTTCTCCTCTGATTCAAAGCATTCAGAGCTGAAAGTCTTCCAAGTATTGAACAAGGTTATCGGTTAGAAAGTAAGTTCTAAGAAACCAGACTATTTATGTAAGGGTCAGTATCATAGCGTGGTTTTTGAAGAGCTACACTGATTGCAAAGGAGAATGTCTAAAATAGCACAGAAATGGGAAAACTTGGAAGGTCTTAGGCTCGGGGTTCCAGCAGCACCTGCAGATGGGTAACTCGGTTTCGAGTTGCACCACATATTTCTGAGAAAATGCACCGATGAGAGATGTGGGTAACACTGGTACGGTACTATGTATAATTTCAAAGACTTACACACTCACTTACCTTATTTGATCTATATGAAAAAGCTGTGAGATGAGCAAGACAGGTAAGATCATTCCTGCTTTCCACAGGATGAAGCGAGACAGTCAAAAGTAGAGGAAAAAGGATTCAACACAGAGGATTCATTTAGAGCTCATGTCAAGTGAAAGTATGTCAGTCCCACAACCGACTTGGCAAAATAAGCGTCAGGCATCACAGTAAGCCACTGCTCTTGCTGATGGCCCTCCTCCCCCTCAGCCATGGATATATTTAAACAAAGACATAAGAAAACAAATTGGCAGCTGGCGCGTTTGGAGAGCCAACTCTGGAGCCCCCTCAGAAGAAAACTTTATTCTAGATAGAGTCTGTCATTTCTCTTTTTTTAAATTTTCATCTGCTGTTTATTTTCAAGTAACATTTCTAAGTGAAACATGTTAAAGTAAAAAAATTGGGATAAACTGAGCCAAATTACAAACACAAACACGCCGTAAGCAATGTGCAGATTTTTAATTTTTTAACAATTTTGCCTTCCTGGCAGCTGCCCGTGGTGCATGCTGTAACCAAAAACACCCAATCCCATCGACACTAGTACAGCAGCCCCCGCCACACATCCAGAGCCCAGGTCTTCCATCACGTGGCAAGAGGAGTGTGACACATAATTGGTGCTATGAAATGCTTGATATTGATGATCATTTATTGGCGACCTAATACTCATATATCACAGCTGTTCACAACACACATTTAGTCTCCACGAAACCTGGTGGGTATGACTATTCACATCTTACACATCAGGAAGCTGAGGCTCAAGGAAGGTTGCATGTTTAGGGACAGACAGCTCACAGCTCACGGCACACCTTCTGCCTGCATTGCCCTCCTCCCTCGGCGCCCCAGGCTGCCACAGACAGAGTCCAAGTGCTTCTACCAAGGTAGACAAATTGGATTTGTATTGCTCTTAGGCACAACCTGCTGCGCTTCCTACCCAGAAGTCCAGGTCCGAATAGACACATTTCCTTGAATTCTTTGAGAACCAGTGTGAAAGGAGCACACTGCACAGACCTGAGCTCACAGGGTCACATCTGCCTCTTCCTGGTGACGGCACAGGCCCTCAGCCACCTTGAAAGCACCTCCATTCTTGCTCTGTACCCTGGGAGCTCTGTGGGGTGCCCTGCCCATTCTCTTGGGTTGCTGCAGAACCAAGTACATAAATGAATAAAAGTGTCTCATCAGTTGAAAAACTCCTGAGAGCAGGGGGTTAGTGTGAATTTTCTCATCTAAAAACTGGACTGCATCCACATGTCCAGCCCTGGAAACGCCTATGTGAGGAGTACCCTTACCACTACCTCTCACGTCTATTAGCCACACAGCAAAGGAAGTGGACATGGATTTGTGTGGCAGAAGGCACAGAGAAAGGATCACGTTTCCCCTAAATTACGAGGAGGGGCCAACACGTGCCCAACGCGTCTCTCGGCTGGCTCCATTAGAAGCAGGTGTTCGCAGGCTGGTGCCGATGGCGAGCAGGCCCCCCTCCCCACCCCTTCTCCCTGTCCTTCACTTGTCAAGGGCTTCGACAGGCATTTTGCAGTTCTCTGTCACGCAGTTCTAAGCATGGCTGCGCAGCCTGCTGCTTGAAGCAATCTCAAGCCCCGGAATTCTGAGAATTCCCCCTTAGCATTTGTCTTTGATGACAAGCCTGGGTAGGAGTGTTGGTAGACCTTCCTCCTGACAGGTGCCTGCATTAGTTATTTTCCTGGTGGGCGACACACGTCCTAAGTTTGTCCCACCGGTGACTGGACTTAGCTCCAGGTAAGATATCAGACTAAATTTGCATTCCTGTTTAATAAGGTCTAAAATGTCCCTTTTCCTGGCACTCATGTATGCAGTGGATGATCATTCCTTACATCACAAAGTGTCTTTCCTGCAAGACTCTCAGCCTCTTGGAGCAGGACTTTGCGATGTTCCTATCACACCTGGCGGAGTGCCTCGTATCCAAGAAGGGACCCCAGAACCCTGGGATTTACTTATTTAAAAAGTGTATTGATTCTTACGTGCTTAAACTTCAGTCACCTTCAAAGCACTCTCCATTTGATGCAGTCCACCTATCGAGACGCTTTTCCTACTGTTCAGGACAGTTTTGGGGTTCATTGATTTTGATGCCTTGTAGTGCTTCTGCCATTTTTTTGTTTCACCTCTTCTACATTGGCAAAATGTTTCCATTTGAGGACTTTTTTTTTCATCTGGGGAAACAGAAAAAGTTGCTCAGTGTGAGATTGAGTCATGCTAGTTTGGGCCAAAAACTGCTGAACACTCAGCGTGGTGTGGGCAGGTGCGTTGTCATGGTGGAAGAACCAGTTATGTGCCACAACATGAGGCATTTCTTCTGCCAATCATGATGCAACCTTCTCAAAACTTCCAGATTAAAACTTTGGTTGACCATTTGACCTGGAGGAACAAATTCTGAGTGCATGATTCCTCTTGCATCAAAGAAAAATAATTCTGTTTTGTGGGGGGTGTTCCCCTTGTATAAAAAAGGTTGATATGTGCATATAACACTACCAAATGGTAATTCCCCTGAAGAAAATGAGTCCCAATTTCTTCTAGTTATTAAAACCTTTTTGGTGATAACATGAGCAGAATCTAGAGCTTTCACCAGTACTGGGTCCTGATCTCACGTTTAATGGTTATCTCTGTAGTTGGCCATTATAGTAATAAAGTCACCTGTTGGGCTTTATTATGTCCACTCAGCTTCATATATAGGTCGACACCATATATATTTATATATACGAGGTCTGTCCAGAAAGTATCCAGCCATGTAATAATGAAAAATGGAGGCATTAGTAGCTAGACTTTTTCTGGACAGCCCTTGTGTAGTCTGATACCTCCAGGTATAGGACTGAGTGTGTTTTTATTGGTCTGCCCTTCCCATTCACTGATGGCATCTTTGCCATGCCTGAAGTTTATTGTTATTCTAGATGCAGCCTGCATAACATAACGTGTTTAATTTACATCACTAAACCAGTATTATGCAGGGTGAAACTGAAGAAGGGGTTTCCCTATTTGGGTTCTTGGGGAATAGAAAGGGAACACACACACACACACACACACACACACACACACACAGAGGGGAGAAAGAGAGAGAGAGAGAGAGAGAGACAGAGAGAGAGCACAAGCACAATCTCGCCCAATCCTTCCTTGACTGCCCATAATGTTTTGAATGCCTGGGCAGTTTATGTAGGCTAAGAGGGCAGTTACAGTTCATGCTTCAGTGCACAATCTGATCATAAGAGGGTCAGGAAGGACCCCTTCCTTCTGCTGTAGAATTGTTTGGGCATGTGCACTAATTGGGGTGAGGGTTGGCTAAATTTCTGTGAGACATCAGGCATTCGTAGCTTTGAGATGCTGGGGTGTGAACCTGCAGGAGCGGTGGTCTGATCTTCAGTAGCAGCTTCACAGGATGACTGCAGAGACTGCATTTTCAGTTTTCTCAGCTCCCCACTACTATCTCTGTCCTTTGACATCAATGAGTACATCTCTTTATAGTGCTGAAAAGGCATTTAGAAATCACCTAGTCTAATATTCTGACTTTACAGAGGGTAATATTTATGTTCTAAAATGTTACATGACTTGCTCAAGAGTTTATTAGGAGCTGGTGGCAGAACTGAGGTTAGAATCCAGGTCTCATGGCTTCAATTAGACATTCTTTCCACTACATTAAAAGTCGAGATCTGCTATGCACACATCAGTCAGGTTCAACTACACCGGTGGTTCTGAAATTTAAGTGCTCATTTGAATCACCCTGAGGAATTGTTAAAATACAGACTGGTGAGCCCCAACCCCAGGGTTTCTGAGTCAGTAGCAGGTTTGGCATGGGGCAAAGAATTTCCATTTCTGTTGAGTTCTCAGGTGATGCTGTGGCTGCTGGCAGGGACCACACCTGTGATAAGTACCACTAAGCTGTCAAATGGAACAAATATGTCCCTTTCTTTCCTCATTAAATTGCTCACGTATTTATTAAATATACATTAAACATGAACCAAGTACCTGACATTTTGGTACTAGGGGTGAGAAACATGAAGATGACAAAAGCACAGTCCTCATCTTGAGGAGTTCAGTCAGGGGAGAGGGATAGATGCATAAATAATTGCTGAACAATCTCCCAAGTTTTAACTGAAGTCTGTACAAAGTGTAATGGTTGCATAGCCCTAAAAGCAATGACATGGAGACTGCATCAAAGAAGCTGTGCTTTGAAGGCAGGTGGACCTTTTCCAGGTGGAGCAGGGGCAAGAGAGTATTACAGACTGAAAGAAATAGCCATATGCAAAGGCATGGAGAATGGCATTTCTAGGGAGAGTTGTCTAAATGGGAGTGGCAGAACATGGGTGAGTGGAACAGAACTCAGGGAGTGGAAAAAGATGAAGATGGAGAGGTATGGAGCATGAACTAATGAAAGGCATTCCATCCCCTGCCAATGAGTCTGGAGTTCTCATCTTGTGTGCAATGGAGATACTAAAGGGTTTTCAGCTGGGCCATGTTTTAAGGTTACTCTGACTATAGTGTGGAGGGCAAATATAGTGTGATCAAAAACTATGGTGAATGTTTAAATTAAAAAAATTATTACAGTAAAAGACACACTACCATTGATCCCCCTCAACATACTCCTCCTTGCTTTGAACACACTTATCCCATCATTCTTGCCACAGCTATTGTGACTGCCTCAATGTCCTGAATTGATGCAAAATGTTTACCTTTCATGGTCACTTTGAGCCGGAAGCCACAGGGTGCCAAATCCTGTGAATGAGGTAAATGAGGGCATGCTATAATGTTTTTGTTTGACAGAAATTGCCATACCAGAACCACTGTGTGACCTGAATCGATTCAGGACATCAAGGCAGCCGTAGCAGTGCAACTGAAGACACTCAGCAAAGAGGGCTTCCAGAACTGCTTTAGGAAGTGGCAAGAGTGTACAAAGCAAGGAGGTGTGTTCTGAGAAAGATTAATAGCAATGTGTCTTTTACTGTCATAAATTTTTCTTATTTAAACATTCAACATATCTTATTTATCACACCTCATAAGCTTTATCTTAGGTTGGCGTGCTCGTAAGCAGAAGATGACCAGGATTTTTCCCTCACCCTTTAATCCCTCCCCTTTGGCAACCATCAGTTTGTTCTCCATATCTATGAGCCTGTTTCAGCTTTGTTTAGCTTATTAATTAATTATTAATTTTTAGATTTCACATATAAATGAGATCATAAGGTATTTGTCTTTCTCTGTCTGGCTTATTTCACTTAGCATAATACCCTCTAGGTCCATCCATGTTGTCACTAACGGCAAGATTTCAGTCTTGTGTATTGCTGAATATATCTATATCGATCTATCTATACACACACACACACACACACACACACACGTCACATTTTCTTGATCCATTCATCGATTGATGGACATCTAGGTTGCTTCGGTATCTTGGTTATTACTAGTAATGCTACAATGAACATAGGTGTGCACATATCTTTTCAAATTGGCAGTTTTGTTTTCTTCTGATAAACACGCAGAAGTAGAGTTGCTGTATTGCATGGCAGCTCTATTTCTCATTGTTTCAAAAAATCTTCATTACTGTTTTCCACAGTGGCTGCACCAATCCTACTAATCACAGTGCATGAGGGTTCCCTTTTCTCCACATCCTCGCCCACAATTGTTACTTACTGTTTCATTGATAATAGCCATTCTGATAGATGTAGGATGATATCTCATTGTGGTTTTAATTTGCATTTCTCTGATGATTAATGACATTGAGCATTTTTTCATATACCTTTTGGCCATCTGTATGTCCTTTGGGGAGAAATGTCTATTCAGGTCCTCGGCACATGTTTTAAATTGGATTGTTTGTTTTTTTGTTTCTGTTTTTTTTCTTTTGGGTTTTTTTTTTTCCTTTTGGGTGTTAAGTTGTATGAGTTCTTTATATATTTTGGAAAGTAACCCTTTATCAATTATATAAAGGATTAAAGTAACCAGGACTTGTTAACAGATCATAAGAATGAGAGTAAAGAGAGTCACAAATAATATCATAGTCTCTTGCTTGGCTAGGTGATGAGATGAAAATGCTATGAAATAGGAGATAGAGAAGTAGGCTGGAGGGAGGTTAAGTTCATTTGCCTCAAGTTGGGACTCTATTGTATGTAGACAGACAGGTAGGATGCCCTGCTGTGGTTGGGAAATGGAGTCTGGGCTTCAAGAGAATGGTCTAGAGTCAGAAGAAAGACTGGGGTAAAGCCACAGAAGGGTGTGAAACTGCTTAGGGAGATGAGTTCTTGTTCTGCATTAATATGTAAGTTGCTATCAGAGTGACAAGAGGTTATCACCTCAATTAGAAGAAGAAACCAAGAAATTAATGATACATGTTAAACTAAGGGATAAGCAAGGAAAAAATGCAAAATCAGAATAAAAGTTTTCTAATTTTGATACCTGAATATTTTAAGAAGTGATACTAAGAAAATGACTGTAGCAACATTAATTCCCGGTTCTTAATTAGTGCTCTTCTCCAACCATGGCTGGTTCATCACGTGAAGTTTGGGGAAACTTCTTACCTACTCCAGGCCCGTTCTCTCATCTGTAAGAGGGGGTTGCTGAGAGGGTTCAACAATTCCCACAAAGCATCTAGCAGGATGTTTGGCACATAAAAGGGTGCTGTAATTTTAAAAAATATTTATCAGTGGAACAATTTTGCTAGGAAACAGAAAGACTATTAAAGAAAACCCCAGAAAAAGAACAAGTGAAGACAGTAACTGTAAAGACAAATGCTATTCAGATGGCCCCTTCCTGCTACTTCCTGGGTACTCAGAATGGGGATGAATGTTTGGTCTGGCATGCCACCTACCATGACTACAACACTCCTTGCATTAGTTTTCTATTGGTGTAACAAATTACTACAAACTTGGCAACTTAACACAAGTTTATTATCTCCCAGTTTCACAGCATGACTAGATAGATACTCTGCTCAGGGTCTCACTGGGCTGAAACTAAGGTCTTGGCTGGGGCTGCAGTTCTCGGTTGTCAGAGGGCCCTCTTCTAAGCTCACGGTTTGTTGGCAGTATTTATGTCCTTGTAGTTGTGGAACTGAGGTCCTTGTTTCCCTCTTAGCAGTTGGTTGTCATTCTCAGCAACTCCAGGCTACCTGCAGTTCCTCATCACTGTGGCCCTGTAGGCCCTTCACAACATGGATGTTTGCTTTTTCCTGGCCTGCAATGGACTTCTCAGCATTGAATCCTCCTGCTGCTAATCTCTGACTTCTCTTGTCTCTGACCCCTAGACCAAGACTTAACGGGCTCAGGGAATTAGCCCATCTGGATATTAATTACATCTGTAAAATTGCTTCACAGCAGCACCTAGAATGGTGCTTAAATAACCAGGAGAAAGTGTGTGTACACTAGGAGTATGATAAATTTGGGGACCACTTTAAGAATCCTGCCCACCACATTCCTGAAACACACATAAGTTTAGTCACAGGACTGAGCAGTCATTTTTAGAGGCATTACTGCATTTAACATTTGTCCTTTGGGCTATTTTTCTACACTCCCATTTACATTTGAATGACAAGTGGCTGACTATCTCAAAGGCTGAGACATGCATTTAGAAGAGTGACATATTTTCTCCTCAGGCTCCTAGGATACCTCTGAATGATGTGTAATTACAGGTCTTTCACCTCTGACTCTGGGCCCCTAATACCTACATAATCATAGGGTCAAGGCAAGGATTTATCTGTCATTTTAAAAAAATGTAGTTTTTCAACTCAAAATTACTTACTCTTCCTGACTTTAAGATTTGTGAAGTGTCTGTTTGATCAATGTATCCCCGGCAATAAATCAGTTGAGGCCAAGGCTGGTTGGAGGGTACTTGAACATATGCTTGCCACGAACATATATTTAATTTAGGAGCAATATGTTTTACGTTGTCAAATCAACCGGTTTCATTCAAGAGGCCCCTAATTCAGACCCAGCCAGGCTGAGAAACCAGGAATAAAAGGAGTGAGGAGCGAAAATGCTGAACTGAGGGTTGAGGTGAATTATAAATCAGGGCTGAGATGCTTTTCTAGGGTTACCAGAAGCAGCTGTCTTTGCAACTGGTCTCAGCCAGGTGAAATTCCAGAACTTTTTAGATAGATCTGCATTTAGAACACTCCCGTGCTGCCCATAGCAGCTGTCTCTGCAATTGGCCTAGGGAAACAGAGAACCTTCACCTCTCCCCTCCAACCAGCAAGATCCGGAAGATCAATCTATCCTAGGGCCCTTTAATATGTTCAGACATACTGTTAGCTGCTCACAGGATTCCAGATTAGTCAATGCAATACACAAAAGAAATGATATTGTATAATGATTTTCTTGATCATCGTGAGATAGCTACATTTATACTATGCAAAGGTTGTGCTAGTATCTTGGACACCATGAAAAATGTCAGTGTTTATATGTACATGCACATTTTGCTCTGTTACAAGGAAAACTGTTAAGTACATTTTAAATCACCTACTTTTGTACTTTTTCTCTTCTCTCCTTTGCTGAAAGGAATTATGAGTCTTCATAAACCCTCATTTCCCTGCTGTTTTAGAGATTCTAAAGCCCGTAAGTCATAATTAAGCTGGTGTTCTTATTCTACGAACAAACCACTGATCCTTGAGCCTGTTGATCTGCTCACCCCACTGCACCCCCAACAAAAGGTAAAATAATAGTAGCACTCATTGCCCTTCCTGCATTGCGGGACTGAGGTGATGCCCTTGTTCCTCTGATGAGACTCACTCATAAAACAAACAGGATCCCTGATTTAGCAGTGGCAGGAATCCAATTTTGGAATATGCTTCAGAAGAAAACCAACTTTTAACTACGAATTCTAATGAACCTATTTTTGAGGGGTGGTTATTCCCACTTAACTGCCTATAGACAGGATAGCACAATACTTTGCTCACAAATAATTACAGGGCCCCACATCGGGAAGAACTAAATATACCTTGGCGATATGTGAGGGCTGTCTCAAAGTATCCAGCCACATCATAGGAAAAATAGAGGTACCTATGGCTCAATTTTTTCCAGACAGCTCTCGTATATGGCCAGCAGGCAAGTTTATTTGGAAAAAGCTCTTATTTGCTTACAGTACAAATTCTAAGAAAGATGTTAAAATTATAATATGTAAGTTTAAGAGTTATTCTATTTATCCAGTAGGTCAAGCCGAACCATTGTTAGATATGTATTTTTGGATAAACTTAAGAAAGTGCTCCAACTCCAGCTGTCCATCAATAGAATGGCTTGCCTTTTAAAGCAGAAATAACTTGTCTTCATTGGTATTTTGGGGGTAAATGATCATGTATCATGAGCCCTCAAGCAGGTACCCTGCTTTGCATTCTCTACAGTCCCTTCCAACTTAACAACTTCTATATTCATTAACATCTCATAACTGAAGTGTACATTTCACAAAAATTATACCTTGCTATGTAAAATTATCTTTCTTCTCCATTGCAGACATATATAGCACCACATGTACCAGGATCTGACTTAGACAATTCAAGAGTCTCACTATCATTTGTGAGACTTAAGACAGAAAAAGTAACAGCCCTAAAGGTACCTGCTTAATGTATCATTCAACACTAGACAGTGCGATTGGGAGCTGAATTTAAGAGCATCTTTTTTCTCTCTATAACGTCATAGAGAAGCCATGGTATAGCAGAAAAAAGAGCTGGAGGGAAGCACAGATTTCTCTTAGACATGAACTGCCACATTCTAACTTTATCTCAAGAGCATCTCAAATTTCATCACAGAAACATTTCCAGTGCTTGTGGGGAAAGAACATGTTTTTATTATTACAAAAAAATGAGAAATTTCCATCTCTCAAGTATTTTGTCACTTAAGTCTTTTATTGTTTATATTTATGATTATCTAATTATTTCATAAATGCAATTCTTGCCTCTTTGGAACCATCCTAATTCTGAAAGACTCAAATAAGAACAACTAAAAAAGTACTTGCTCCATCAATGACTTGCTGAATGACCCTGGGCTAATCACTAGGATTCTTGTTTTTAAAGTTCACTTACCACCAGTGAAATAAGCTCCTCAGAGTAGCTGTGAAACCCTCAGAAGGTGATGGATTTGATAGTGCCTTGGGAAATATAAGCAGTAAAGAGACACAGTTTTATATAATCTGCATACTGCATGCCTATCCAGAGTTAGGTTGATAAATAGGTATTGACCCAAATATTGGAGAAGTAAAAAGAACTATTTTACATATAGTTCTCCTTTTGTTTAAAGTTTGTTTTTTGTTTTTTTAATATTATACTTTCCCCAGATAATACAAAGAATCTGTTCTCTTCTCTGAGGGATTTATTATTCTCTGTGTAGCCAGAGAAAAAGGTCACAAACACTCATGGCCAAAGAACCACCACCAATGTTTATCTTTTCAGTCTTGCAGTATCCGTAGAACTGAAGTATGTCCATGTCCACTTTTCTGTCCAGAATATCCAAGACATTCATGCTTGCATCATGGAGGAATAGAGGACAAGTTCACTAGTGGTACTTTCAACCATCGCGGAAGGCCTTCCCTTTGGGGTTTGACAGGATGACTGCACCCCAACAAGCAATGCCTAAGAAAAAAACAATAGTACCTTAAGTATATGTTGCATTTTAGTTTACCAAGTACTTTCATATAATACCATCCTATTTAACCCTCACAACACTCCTAGAAAATGTTACCATCATACCTTTCTTACAGAAAAGCTAAGAGGGGGAAAAAAAAAAGAAAAAAAAAAAACCCTGTTAATTGCCCAAGCTAAAAAGGTTCTTAAAGAGAACTGATGTGGGCAAACTAGTTAGTTACAAAGGTACGAGATCTGAGAACCTAGACTTCTATTCATTTATTAATAATTGGTCTGACGAGCTAAAAGAGTCACTACATTTTACTGGAAGACATCTTGACAATCACTAAATACTGCTACAGATCAGGACTGTAGGCCACAACACCCACTAGTATACTTAGTATGGTGGGCTTTGAACCCATGTCTACAATCTGACTTCAAAGCCCAAGTCCTTAAACCACAAATAAGTGCCCTTTTTCAGGCTTTCTCCAGGATTTGGGGAGGGAGGGGGAAATGGGCTTTGGTCCCAGATAAGCCTTGGATCAAAGGCTAGTAGCTGTGTCACATCCTGGTGTCTGACCTTGAACATGATACTTACTTCTCTTACTTCTCTGTCTTACTTTGTTCAGCAGTAAAATGGGACTATTATCGCTAATAACTACTGATAAGATTTTAAAAAAAGAGGCTAATAAGAGTTCTCAAGAAATACTGTGATTAAAAAAAAACAAACAAAAAAACAGCGTTACCAACTAATTCCTCGCACCCGTATCTTGTTTGGGGTGGCTCCCTTCAAGGGACCCGACCAAGCAACCCGGACCCCGCCTACGTGGCTGCGCCTCATTTCTCCCCCCCCGCCCCCCGCAAGTCCCCCAAGAGCCCTGCCCCGATTCTCACTGATGCCGATGACCATCTGCATAATACGTCCTGGACCCGGGGAGTATCCCAGCTTCAAGGGCTTGCGTGCCACCCAGTACACGTACCCGCCCGCCCCCATCAGCCCCGACCCGGAGAGCACGCGACAGCTCCAGCAGTTATTATATACGGGGGTTTGCTCTGGAGAGGTCTGTGTTCCGGGTCTTGCGAGGGGTGCGGGGTTGGCGGAAGAAGCGGCTTCAGGAGGCGCGGCGACCTTGACGGGTTCAAAAGGCTGGGTCAAAAAGGAACCCATATTGAGGTGCTCAGCCACAGAAGAAGGAGCCTTCGGAATCGAACTGACGTAAAAGATGCGACCGGAAAGCAGAGCGCCGGCCCGTTGTGCCGGAGGCACTCCGAGGGCCGCTGGGAAATGTAGTTTCTGCATGCCTCGAAAGGGTAAACGAGGAAGGCGGGCCTGTACTAGTGGGTTTACGTCGTTGGCGTCTGCGGTGTCGGAGGCCAATATTCCCCGCCACCACGCCGCTCCCGCCAATCCTTTTAAGAATACTGACTTAACCAACTCTCTGTCAAAACTCTCAGTCTCCTTACAGGAGAAGTCTGAGTTCCTAAGTTTCCCGCCTAGCTTAAAAGGTGAGTGAGACCTTGGGCATGTCACTTCACCTGAGTGGGTGTGTAGGCATGTGACACGAGAGTTGACTTTTATATGTGCTTAACTATATGTTAGACACTTTGCCAAGCGATGATCTGTATTACGCCGTTTAATCTTCCCAAGCCAATGCGGTATCAGTTTCCCAGTATATGACAGAACTGGTTAAGTGGCACTATTGAATCTAGTGTCTGTAAAAGCAGTCAGATTTCTTAAACGCTACCTGCACATATTGTGAAGGGCTACACACATATAAGCAAGGCGTTAAGAATGGGTGTGAATTACCTGCATGAATACTTTCAACTTCTCTTCATCTTTTTTCTTAATGTTATAATTTCTTTTTTTTCATACCCCTGATATTGTTTCTGCTCTGAGAGCCCTGTAGAAAATTCAAGTCAAAATTGGGCTAATGGATTTGAGGAATTAATAATAGGATTTGTTCTTACAAGTTTACATTCTTATCATTCCTTAAGCATGGTCTTTTAATTCTGATTGCTTCTTTCCAGTTCAACTTCTGTATCATCCACTGCCCACTCCTTTCACCTTCATTTCCTTTGGGTAGAATTGGGTGTATATTTCGGGTGCAGGGTTTTTCTCAGAGGATTATTGGTAAGAAAGAAAGGCTTTTAGAGTTCAGAGGTTGTTTCTGTTAGAGGAGATAGGTGAAAATAGGATTAGCTCCAGGTTTGAAACTTGCTTCTTTAGAATGGCTTAAAAAATTAACATGATAACAAAGTAAATTTACTTTTTAAAATGGGATGTATTTTTGAGAGGATTAAAAAGAAAGAGACAAAATAAAGATATGGATCAACAGGAGAGAATAAAGTAATAGGAGAAAATAAGTTAGAATGTTGGGTTGTCCCGATGCTTAATTTCAAAGACCCTCCAAATTTCATTACACACACACACAACCATGTGTTGTGTAATAGACAAAGTTTTAGGAAATTTGGGTTCTACATCTGGCTCTGTCATTGTGAGTCAGCCATATGACATAGAGAACATTTTTAATTTTCTCTGACCCGTCGTTACCTCATGTTTGAAGTAAGGAGATTCAGAATAGATGATATTGAACATTCTTTCTTAACTTGAAAATTCTATTATTTATTAGGAATCTGTTCAGATAGCATAGTGCTAAGTGCCATACCAAATGAATTCAATAGTGTTTAATTTAGAGATTCATAATTTATGGCTGCTTCTCTGTACTATGCTTGTGAAAACATTCTATAGTACATGTATTTACTCCTTATTTGTGTGAAAAAAATATTCATTTAGCAGTGGTTACCAAACATTTTGATTACACACCTCTATGAGTAAAAAAGTTACATATACCATAGCATTTATGCATGCTTATTTATTGTAAATTATATATGAATATACTACTTTATATATTATAGGAATAAGATAAGATAACAGAAACTAAAGTTCTAATATTTTCTCACATCCTACTATCATCTGGGATTGTGCACCTCCACGGATGCCATGGTTACTTGACATGTGACTTAACTAATTTCTATTTTATCTAAAAGCTTACCTTTATAAATGTGCTTATCATAGTTAAGAATGCCTGGAGAGGACATCTTTAATTTTCCAAACAAATATTAAAGTGGCCCATAACATATGTAACAGGCAAGATTTTATTTTTACCACTGTTTTTTAAAAGTACCTTCCAAAAGATGTGTTTGCTCTCTTATGATTGCCTCCAATGAATGATATTAAGCATTTTTGTTACTGTGATATGCCTCCAAAACTCAACAGTGGTTTCTATGAAACCCACATTGTAGAACTACGTGTTGAAATTGAGACATTGATTGGAAAAATATTAGAAAAATTAAGATATCTCAAGGTAAATAAAATAATAGAATCTGAGGATAAGGGTAGAGGCCAATGAAAGCAAGCAAAACTAATTGAAGAAAGATATGTGCATTTTGCTGGAATAGGAGGAGAAGGCTGAAATTTAACTTAACACCATTATTTCTATTGTATGCATTTCTTTTACCCCTTCTCGCTATACTTCATGTTGGCACTTATGACTCACAAGGCCTTATGACCTCTCCTAGTAATTTATAAATTTAAAAATGCAAATGCGTAAAAAGGTATCTATCTACTAAAGAGTTTCCTTCCCAGGTCTCCCCCACCCCCCCTCCCCCCCGCCACACAACTTCCTTTCTCTAACATAGCTGGTCTCAAGTTTCTTATGTTCCTTTTTAGAGATGTCTGTGTATATGTGCGTATTCTTTCCTTTGAAGATCTTGGAGATCATTCCATCTAAAAGGGTTTGGTATTTATCAACCTGATGGACATTACCACTTGTTTTTTACAGACGTACCAACTTACTCGCTCAACATCAAGTATGAGAAGACCTGTTCTTCACTCCATTCCTCCAGTGAGTTATTGAACTTTCATTTCTACCAGTCTTCTAGGTGAAAATGGTTTAATTTTCTTTTTCTTATTATGAGTGAGCTTCTTAGTGTGTGTCTAAGAGTAATTCGTATTTTGTTTTCTCTGAACTTGCAATATCTTTTTACCCGTTTTTCATTGGATTGTCTTTTTCTCATGGACTTCTAAGAACTCGGTATGTTAGTGAGCGTGCCCTTATGTCTGTGATATAAGTTCACATTTTTTCCCTCCCAATCTGGTATTTGACATTTGACTTTGCTTGTTGTACTTTACACCATGCACATTTTTAAAACCTGAAATTGTTATTTATCAGTCTTACCTTTTATAGCTTCTGAGTTTCATGTAATAATTAGGCCTTCCACTGTCTATGGTTTCTCCTGCTTTTAAAATCTTTTTTTATACTTCAAAATTTAATAGATTTGGAATTTATCTTATTATTAGGTATCAGGAGTATAATCAGACTTTATTTTCCTTTTTTTCTCTCTGACCCATTTTACTCAACACTATTTATTAAATAATCCACATTTCTCCCGTATATTTGCAATGCCACCTTTTCTAAAATGCATGTACATAGATGTATGTTTATTTTTGTACTTCATATTCTGTTCCATGAGTTGTCTGTTTATTCATGTGCCAGTATTACACTGTATTAATTATGGAAGCTCTGTAATGTGTTAATATAATACTTGAACACTGGTTTCTCTCCTATTACTCTTCTGTTCTAGACTTTTCTTGGCTAATTTTACTTGTTTATTTTACATGAACTTTTGACTCAGCTTGATTATTCTGACAAAATGATGCTGACATTTTTATTAGACTTGTGTGGAAATTGTAGGTTAATTTAGGGCGAATTGACATCTTTATGATGTTGAGTCATCCTATCTGGGGACATGGAATGCTTTTTCTTTTGTTCATATCTTATTTTGTGTTCCTCTGTGTCATTTAAAAGTTTTTTTTAATAATGATCTCATGTGTTTTTCTCTCACACATTTTATCCTTTTTGTTGTTACTAAAATGCGGAATTTTTCCTTTTGTTGTGTCTTCTAACTGGTTGTGTTTGAATACAAGAAACATTAATTTCTGTATGTTCTAACACAGTAGACTCTCAGTTAACTGGCGCTTGTGGGGATTAGTAGATGCTGGATACTTTTGAGCAACCAACACAAAAAATCTAACCTTTTTTTTGTGCCAATTGCATGAGAGATCCTGTTGCTTGAGAGTTCTGATTGCTTAAGTGCCAGTTAGAGGCTACTGTATTGAATGATCAGTGTCTTCTAGTAACCCTTTGATATGTGGTTGCTAGTTTTCTTCTTGTGCAATCCTAATAGATTTGGGGACATTTTTATGCCCACTTCATAAAAAGAATTCAGAAGCATTTTTTTTCCTGTACTCTACAACAGTTAAAAAACAATTGGAATTATCTACTCTTTAAAAGGTTTGTTAGAATTTCCTTGTGAAATTACCTAGTCCAGGCACTTTCTTATTTTGGTGGTGGAGGATGGGGAGGAAGAAGGAAAAGAGGTTCTTTGACACCTTTCTCTATTTGTAATTTAGAAATCTGTTTAAATTTTCTGTTTGAAATAGTTTTGGCAAGTTATACATTTTTGGAATATTATCTGCTTCATCCCAGTTTTCAAGTTTATTTGCACTGAATTGATAAGACTAGTCTCCTGTAATTCTTTTAATTTCTTTGTTACATGTGTGGAACTTGAATGCTACCTTTTATGTGAAAAAAGGGTCTTTGCAGAGTTGATTATTTAAGGATCTTGATATGGAGTAATTATGCTGAATTACCTGGGCAGGCTGAATGCAATCATCAGTATCCTTATAAGTAACTTGCAGAAGGAAACTACACACAAGACAATGTGACCACAGAAGAAAGCAGAGGTGGGAGTGGCAGAGCCACAAGTCTAATAGTGCTGGCAGCCACCAGAAACTGGAAGAGGAAGGAACAAATTTTCTGAGACTCCAGAGGCAGCACAACCCTGCCAACACCTTGATTTCCGTTCAGTGATACCAATTTCAGATTCTGCATCCACAACTGTGACAGAATAAATTTCTGCTATTTTAAGCCACCAAGTGTGTGGTCATTTGTGACAACAGCCATAGGAAACTAATACGTGCACTTGATGAAATCTTTGTCCCAGACTGCATTCTGAGGAACCTCGGCTAAAGCCACAAAGAAAACCACTTGGAATAGCACCTTCTTTCATTAAAGATTTTGTGTTACTCCACTGTTTTCTGACATTGGACATTGCTGGGACCAGGCCAGTTTATTCCCTGATGTTAGTGACTATATCTTTTTGTCTAGATGCCTAAATTATATTTTTTCCTTTTTTCTCCCTCCTCTCCCCTCTCCTCCTTTCCTCCCTTCCCTCCCTCTCTCCCTCCCTTCCTTCTATCCATCCATCCCTCCATCCCTTATTGAAGCCCAGTAATGTCCTTACTACCGGTGTATCTTTGTTGACTATTCTAGTTCAGTTTCCCAGGCATAAACAATACCATATATATTTATATATAGTGCTGTATTTTAGAGACACGTATATATTCTTTTACCTTTATTTCAGGAATGTGTATCGAAATTATTTCTTTTTAAAGCACTGTTATTTTATTGTCTTCTTATAACCAAATACAGCAAGCCAGCATTACTTTTACTCATCCATCATTAAAGGCAAATACAGAATTCATTGGATATTTTAAAATACACTATACAAGCAAAAACAGTTAAATTTACAAAAACATCTTGATTAATTGTATAAACTGGTAATTAAGAAAAGAGCAAAATTACTTGTTTCTTTCTTTATAAAATACAAATCCAAAGGGTTCTGTCCTAGTCTTCATGTTATCTTTATGTTAAAGTAGCAGAAAGTGTGGTACATATATTTTTATCTAGAAAGGTATATAGTATATAATTTACACACCTCATAAGAATGAATAAAATTTGCATAACAAAATGAATGCAGAAAGCCTTAGGCTTTCATATTAAAATTTGATATTGATTTATCTTTTATGACATTATAGATTACCATATTTTGCTGTGTATAATGTGCTCCTCTGTATAATGTACACCCATGTTTTTGGCCCAAACTTTCAGGGAAAAAATATTTCACTTTAATATTTTAATTCAAATTTTGGTTATATTTAGGTATTTGTTTTTGAATTATAAAATAGTTTTAGCATTTGTTTTATAACCTAACTTATATGTGGAATATAAAAAAGCAACAAAGAAACAAAAACTCATGGATGCAGTCAATAGTTTAATGGTTACCAGAGGGTAAGGAGGGAGGGGGTATGAAATACATGGTGATGGAAGGGAACTGACTCTGGGTGGTGAGCACATATGCAACACAGACCATGCACTGTAGAACTGTACACCTGGAACCTATGTAATTTTTACTAACCCATGTCACCCCAATACACTTAACAATTAAAAAAATAACATGATATTTATATTCCAGGGTATTATTGCATACAGATATTGTTACTGATTTCTAGAGTTACACTTCTAACTCATAAGCATAAATAAAAGAATGAAAAACATTTATATAAATATGAAATTAGTACTACCCATGTGTAATGCACATCCTTATTTTTCCCTCACAAATTTGGGGACAAAAGTACACATTATACATGGCAAAATACGGTATTACATAAAACATATTTTTGTACATTTATAATCCTAAGAAAAAGAAAATAATTGTTTCTTGACAAAGATCTACTAGTAACCTTTGTTTTATAATAGGATAAACGGAATCTCCAAGAGTGTCTATCAAATCTGGACTCCTTAAATTGAGTCAACAAATAGGATAGGCTTCATATTTCACAGTGATATATATATATATATCTTTTTTTTTTTTTTTTTGGTAGTTCCCTGGCTGGGAATTGAACCCAGGCCATGGCATTGAGAGTGCTAAAGTCACAGGGATATTTTCTTAAGCCACAGGTCTGCCTTTCCTCCTGAAGTACTGACAGAATATGCACTTTTGGGGAGTATCCCTGGCATAGTGGTTTTCTGTGTTGTTGTTGGGTATGATATTTCTCCTCTACTCTCATGTGCTTTTCTATAATGTTATACTTAATTATGAGTCCTTTGAAGACATTCTCAAGAAGAATATTCCTCTAAGAGTTTCTCCTTTTAGGGATAGAAAATGAAAAAAGGAAGACTGGGCATTGGTATGTCCATGGCTTTCCCTGTATTTGCTTCAAACTTCTGCCAGATTGATGATGTTAAGTTTCTAAATGTGATGACAAGATCCATAACTCTGATTCCCCCCCACCCCCCTACAAAACCAGCCTCTATCTATGGCTCATTTTTTATGGGACCTTTTTGAAGACTGATCTTTTCAGCTTTTCATTGTTTATTATCTTTCCTCACTCTTTCATTCTTAGCCTCATGGAACTCCACATGTCTCTTTAGATGTACAATTTTGGTTATCTGCTCATTTAGAAATATTTGATCATCTTTTGAAGCTTTGTTTCTAATACATGTCTCTGCTGGCTTATTCTGTTGCTGAAATTAAAAAAATATTAATAGTTTTCTATAAAAGATCTGCATAAATTTCTACAGGTGTTTCTCTCTGGTGGACCAGCATTAATAGAAAAGGAAAGAACATGGGCTTTTAACTTCCATGGCAGAATGTTGGAGATGCCTGAAGATGAGGAGCAACATGCTTGTCCATATTTGTGGGACTTAGCTACTTTCATGTGCTTTGCTGCTTTCTACCACTCTAGAATAAGCAGTAGTTGCTTTGTGCAACAACCCACCTGCAATCCCAGTGATAAATGGGCCTGTTCAGATCGTCTCAGCTCATGGATTCAGAAAGACTATGTCAGCCTTTTTTGTGACAAGAAATTGCTTCTGCATATTTCCCTGCAGCTAACAATCTGTTTTTCTACCTTGTTGATGAGCATGTTTGAGGGAATTTTCATTACTGCCATAGACTTTGGGATAGGCATTGCCAGAGAGCCATTGGCTGGCAGTAGCAGGGAGACGTGAAGGAGGACAACAGGGCAATGTGACGTGCTGTGACTCCTCACCTGTCCCCTGGAGCCTGGTGTGGGCTCAGCAGAGGAACCATCCCACCACTTCCTCCTATACTCTTGCCAACATGCCTTTAAATATTTGTTCTGTTTTTCTTTTTCTTTCCCTCCGCCAAGGATTGCAGTTATATACCCTGTTGTATCTTCTTCCATTTTCCTACAAACCCTTTGTATTTGTTTTCTTATTTATTTTCTCCTTGCTCTTCAAGGTGATTGCTATCATCTGTTGTATTCCTCTATTTTTGCCCTTTATAAATTTTATGGTTTCATTTTTCCTCCCACGTTTTTCTTGAGCACTGAGACCTTACCTATTTATTTGCTTCTGCTGTCTAGTCATCTTGTCTGTAAGTTCTTTTACTTGTGCTTTGAGTTCTTGCTTCCTGGAATTGATTGCAAGTTTTTTTACTTGTGCTTTCAGCTCTTGCTTCATAGAATTGATTACTTCTTAAGTTTTTAAAATTCAGGGAAAATGTTTGATTGTGATTTTTATATGTTCCATGACAATATTCTTCTGGGTGTTATTAAGAACCTGCCATTTATTTTTCTTGTTTCCTCCATTCTTGCCCTTTCTCCATAGTATATCTTTGAGTTTATTACTTTGGTTCCCTTATATATTAATCATTTTTGAAAGGGTAATATTTCTCAGCTATTAGGAACAGGTTTATATCAAGACAGAGCCAGAACTGAGTTCCAGGCAAGTTGGGGTTACTCTGAGATGGTTTAGGGAGTGGCATGTGAATTCATGTAGCCTTCTTTTCTGCCCAGTTAATGGAATAGGTAGCTTTTGGGTTTTTACAACTCCAAGTCTTCTTCTCCTACCCTGCCACAGTGACAGTGTACTTCCTACATACATGGCTTCTTGGTGGGTTTTCTTATTTAACTCTACCACCTTTTCTTTATGGAACAAACTTAGTCTACGGAACCTAGGGATTTAGGTTTTGCTGCTCAAGGCATGCCCTTCACCTTCAAGAATTGTACTTTGCTTTGCTGCCTCATTTGGACATATGCAGCTACAATGCCCTTTCTCTGCTGTATCTTCACTCTAACTTACCCTTGTAGAATCACCGTCATAGTGATTGTGGATGTACATATTGTGGTAGAACCTTATCAACCTTGGTCCCCTCTGGTCATTACAATAAACAGAGCTCTCCTCTTGACCTGCTTTGGACAGGTAGGGTGGGGGGAGAAATAAAGTTTCATTGTATTGATTCCCTGAGATTTGAAGTTGTTAATTATTGTAGCATAACCTAGCCTGTTTGGACTGCTACAGTTGGTTCACTACTGAGGGTGCTACTTTAGAGAGCATTTAGAAATATAAGGAGGCATTCTTGATTGTCATAGTGATAAGTATCCATAGGTTAGGAATCTGGGATCCTAAATCTCTGATAATGCTTACAATAGTCCTATGCAATAAAGATTGATTTGCTGAAATGCCAAGTGACCCTATTGAAAAACTCAGTAAATGTCTTGACAAGTACAGCCAGATTACCTTCCTGGAATAAGTGTCCATTACTAAAACCTTTCGCAAATTGAGTATTTTGGGTATATACTTTTTTGTTTTCTGTTTTAAGCAATCCAGACAATTTCAGTTTTTTATATCTGTATTTATTATTTCCTAAATATAATATCCATGAGTGGACTGTTAGAATTTCTTCATTTTTATATAATTCTCACAGTGTTACTGGTGCTTAGAATACATCTGTGGTTTGTATTAGACTGAAATGTCTTCTTGGGTCTGTGTTTGATAAAGTGCTTTCCATGTTGTGGGTGAACATTAGTAAAATGTGGGTTCCCCTTTTGTTTTCTGTAGTTTGAACTGACAAGAAACTTGGAAAATAAACAATTGAAAAAGACATTCCCTAACGATAGCCATCAAGTGTAATAAGACTCAAATCAAATGGCCCAGCTGTCATAGTAAAATACAGCCTATTGTCTTCCTTATCTCTAGGGAGAACCCCGGTTTGCCACTTACCACAGACAGCTTGGAGAGAAAATATCACCCTGAGAACTGCAGGAAGAAATGTCCCAGGTAGCTGAAAGGCACAAAATAAATCTGGTGTCCCTAGTAGATAACCGCACGTTTTTATAAGAGATAGTGTAGGCTATGTAATTATCTTACCTTAAGGAAATAAATAGTACCATAATTAAAATATAACAGAGGTGACCAGCAACAATTTAAAAATATACTTTAAAAAATCATTAAATACCAACAACAAACCTCTAGTAAAGAGGAGTGTGGAGGGACAGTGGCTTAAGCAAAGATGAGAAGGGTAGAACCTGCCCTAGGCTTTTGGAATCTTACCTAGAAGCTAAGCATAAACATAAAGAAATCTAGCAACTATAGATTGTGACAAATGTCATTACAGAGGTAGTGAGAAAAATTAGTGAGAATGTAGAAAAGAAAAGATTATTTCTAATAGCATGGAGGCAAATGAGTGAAATCCAGGAGAAAGAATACTTTAAATTGAGCTTTGAAAGAAGCCTAATGTGTGGACTGCTGAATCATATGTAAACATCACTGACTGTCATCCTGGGGCAGGGTTAAGAGGTATAATGTTTAACAGTTGCACAATGCTGTTACATACATTATTCATAGGGTTATCTTAATCTTAACAGATGGTTTATGTAATTGCAATCTAGAAAATAGTGTTAAATGGATTTAAAAGTTGTGGTATAGTCAAAATTTTTATGGTAATTTCTCACCGATTCCTCAACTTAGGATTGTGTTCATACATATGTCTAAGCTGTTCATGTCATGCAAATTGGCAGCTCATATACCTTCTGTATGTCCATATTGCTTCCGTCTACTGACATTGGCTCCTTGAAGTATCCCCTTCAACCAGAACCAAAAATAGAAATGTCATTCAAATGATTAAGTAAATTCTGTTCTTATAAGATCAACCACTTTTATAGCCCAGTACTAATGTTTATGTTCATCAACTTCAAGTAGTCATACATGGACTCTTAAGTAGTATATTTTCTTTGGTTTGGATACTGGTGTCATTTAGATGGGGGATACATAGCTTGGCTTCTCTTTAAGAAATGGCACTTCATAATATCTTGAATCTTCTTGACTTAGATACGTCTAACATATATACACAGCTGAGAAGGCAAAGCTGTTCAAGGACATGTCAGTGAGCCCAGACCTTTAGAGCTGTTAGCAAAAAAATGATTGAACTGGTTCTGTTCTTTCTGTAACACTTACTCACTTTAACAGGATGCCTCCATGCGCCCTTGTTTCTTCATGAGGAAGGAACTCATATGTATCCCTCTTATAATCATTTTTAGGCCTGGTGGGTATAGCGTGGGTGAACATCTGAGATTACTATTCTTTGTTGTCCAGTGGATCAGTGGAAGAGATGGGCCCCCGGTCCCTGCAGCCCACTCCATCTTAAAGGTTGCTGACACTAATCCACAGGGCATCATACTGTCAAGTTAGATGACTCTGGGGCTGCGGCTGACGTGAAGCATCCACAGCCCAAGGGAGATAACTGCTCTTGGTGATTAAATGCACAGCTTTGTGGAATTTTAATTTGTTCCAGAATTTCCTTCCAGAAAGCACATCCTGCTAGTTTACTGTGTTTAGTATGAAGAGTAAGAAGTGCCTATAGTGTTTTCCAGATTATACATTATCTAATATAATACACACAATTGTTCAGTGACAAAACTTAATTATCATCCCTACTTTACAGATAAGGTGATTGAGGTCTAGAGGAAATGTATATTTTGCCCAAGGGAATCTGCTAGGAGGTGGAAGACAAGAGAAAAACAATGCTAATATCTATAGTGTGGAGCCAGACACTCTGCATGCGCTCTACGTGAATTAGTCAGTTCAGTTCTCACAACAACCTATGTGGCAGAGGCTAATACTAGCCCCACTGTTTCTTTTCTTTCTTTTTTTTTCTTTTCTTTTCTTTTTCAGTGCATGAGAAACTAAGTACTAAAGATCACTTAGTTTAAGGGGTAAAGACTAACCTTGAATCCAGGTCTTCAGACTCCTGAACAGATTCTATACTGTGAGGCAGCTCAGGTCATGTGAAATCTTCTGAGGGCAGGTTGAGTATTCTATCCATACACTGTGCTAAGGTATGTCTATGGAGCACTTCGTACACCATCTTGCACACACACACAAATATTCTGTAACCAAGAGCTGCTATTAATGTGTGATTAGTAAGGGTATATTTACCTATTACCTTTATTATAAAGACTTTTGATGCTTTTACAGCTATTGTTAGGATTACCAAATGCTGGATTTCACTAAGCCTTTACTTGTATAAGACATCTTTTCAGTTTGTGGTTAGAAAGACTGAAATTCAGTGACAAAATGTGACTTTTCTAAATTGATAAGGTGTCAGTAGCAAGTCAGTCTGGCAGGGAGCAGCAGCAAGGAATGTATCGAATTTAAAATGCTTTCTAGTTTTTCATGTGCTTTCAAATCCATTATTTCATTCGTGCCTCACAGCAACATTGTCAGGTGGCCATTATTGTTTGTGTTTTATAAATAAGGAAACTGAGACCTAGAGTCAGAGGTTAGCATTCATTTGACACAACCAGTGATTGGAGGAACCAAAGTACAGAGCACTATACATTGCTGCCTCATGTTTTTATTAAGATTTCTGTCTCCTTATATTATTTATGAGCTACTAGAATCTGAAAATGCAAATATAGTAAAGTATTAATATCACAGTGGGTAGCTTTATGAAATATTATACATGAGCTAAAAGGGAAATTTGTTGGGCCTACCATTGAGACCTTAAAAAGTTCTTATAACAAGTATCTAACACATATTTATTTGGTCCCTACTTTGTCAATGACATCATGTTAAATTATGGAACTATATAAAGAAGCAGTGGCCAGGAATGCTGGGAAAAGCTTTCAGCTCAGGTTAACACATTTCTGATGTAGATTACAGGAATCATTCATAGTAATTACTTACATGTCTTATTTTACTAACGACTAAAATAAAAGTAACTTTGACACAGGTACAAAGATATAACTGTTTATTATTTATCTTTATGTTTCACATAATGCTTGGCTCAGTATCTTTCCACTTGAATTGGGGAGTGAATGAACGAATGAATGAATAACAGTGTAGAGTCAGGGCTCCTGCTCTGCAAGGGCTTATAGACTAAATGGAAAGAGAAGACAAATAAAACAGGAGATGAATAGATGACCACTGGGTATAGAGAAGAGAAGCTTAATTTTGAGGTAAGATGACCAGGGAAAGCTTCATGGAAAAGGCACTTACTGAGTGACAGATAAGTAATAAGGGCTTCTGACTCCTTTTTTAGAGCAATGTGGACAAACCAGTCTAGTGAAAATAAGAAGTATAAGGGCTGTTCAGAAAAAAAATCCAGCCATAAATGCCTCTATTTTTTATATTACACAGCTGGATACCTTTTGGAGAGCCCTCATATGATATTTAAATCTTCCAACTCCCTGTAGGTGGGCATAGTGGGCATTCAAAACACTTTTGTTGAATGAAAGATTGAGTCTTTTCAAAAGAATTTTTGATATACAGGGGGTGGTCAAGAAATTCTCAGAATGAAGGGGAAAAAGGGTAAAAAAAACTCTATTATTTTTCTTTTTCAGTTTATTTACCTTTAATCCTAATATACTTTTCAGATCTTTCAATAAGTTTCTTTATATCCTTAACAAGTGTTTTTGTCTTTTCCCTCAAATAGCAGCTTTAACCTTGTTGTTGTCTATAAATTTCTTCCCTCAAAGCTGTTTTTTCATATTTAGGAACAAATAATAATTGGATGAAGCCAGGTGTGGACTGTAGGGAGGGTGGTTTAATGTTTGGAAACCGCAGTCATGAAGAGCAGCCAACGCAATATTGCTACTGTGCACAGGCACGTTGTCATGTAAAAGCAGCACCACTTTGGTCCATTTTCCTCTTCTTATCTCCTTCACAGATTCTTTTAACTGTTTCAGCAGACTGGAATACTATGCTTCAGTTATTGTGACACCTTTATCTTTGTAATTGAGCAGCAGGAAACCCTCCATATCCCAAAAAACAGTAGCTGTGATTTTTCCAGCTGGTGGGGATACCTTCAATGTCTTAGGGGGCAGTGTGCTCTTTTCATGCCACTGCATGGACTCCTGCTTTGATTCAGGCTCATCATGATGAGCCCAAGATTCATCTCCAGTGACAGTTTAGTTTAAAATTTCATGTTTGTTCTCTCTGCAGAGGTCCAAAACCTCTCATGACCACTTGACTTGCTGCTGTTTTGGAAGCGGTGTGAGCACTCTCGGTACCCATCTGGCACCGACTTATGACATCCTTAGATGCTGATGGTTAATATTCAAAATGGTTGTAGGCAATACTCCAACCATTTCGACAAGCTATTTTTTATTTAATCAGGTATCTTCCACGACAAGTTTTCAACTTTTTTGACAATATCTATGAAAGTGGCCTCAATAGGGCATCCTAGATGGAGGTCATCCATCTAGGGCTATTCCACCTGTAAACCATAGGTGCCAAGGCCAACAGTCTTTATAAACTGCTAACATCTATTCCAGAATGGTTTGAGGTGTTTTTCCTTGTTGTGTCAGGAACTTAATGATGGTGTGAAATCAATTTTATTCATACTTGGGGTTATCTGAATGTTTGGCGGGCTGTTTCAGTGATATCTGAAAGAACACAGACACAAGTAAGCTGAAATTTGCCACATATAGCATGTTCCTAGGTTTATTTTTTCTCCTACTGGAGTATTTTCTCTAGGAATATTTTCAAATGGATTTATGCAAAACAAAACTTTTGAGGCCCCATTTTCTGGTAACATTTTTCTATGCCCTTGTTTTTAAAAGAGCTAGGTGGCATATATTTCAAGCTTTAAATATATTTCTCTTCAATTCTTTAAAATATTATCCTGCTGTATTCTTGTTTCCAACATTGCTGTTGAAAAGCCTAAAGTCAATCAAATCAGTTTTTCTTTAAAGGATGATCTGACTTTTCATCATTTAAACAGGATGTTATGAAACTAAGAGTATAAGTCACTTTGCAACTACTAACTTAACTAAAATGTTAATGTGATATGTCAAGACCTTCTTGAGACATTCAAGTACACAGGAAAATGAACTATCATGCACTCATTCAGGGGAAAAAATGAAAAAGAAATTCAGTGAAAGAGACAGTCATTAGAACCAAGTCCAATTGGATGTACTTGAAATGAGCACCCAAGGAAATGATGCTCATAGTTGGTCATAGGCCTAGAGCCCGTCTATCCAAAATTAATCATTCATCAAAGAGAATAATAAGAATTAAGTTACCTTGGTCATGTGCTCAAAGAAATGCTATGTTTCTTTTGAAACAGTCAAAGATAAGTTAAACTTCTGGAAAATAAGAAATAATGTAACATAAATGTACACCATCTGAGGAAAACTGTCATACTTTTATGTATTTAAAATGACATGTCTTGTAGGTTACATTGCTTTTCAGAAATGTATTTCAGACTTGATGGCATATAATTTTAAAAATGTAAAATGGTCTCAAACAATTAATAGAGAGGAAAAAGATAATTAGTTTATCTTTTTGATTCCTGGCAACCTAGAATTTTTATGGAGGCTTAGATGTTCATATATTATTTCACTGCCTTGTCAGAAATCAAATCACACCACCTGCACCTGTAGTTAAAAAAAGAACCCGAACAAACCCATAATCATAGTACTGTCAATTCATATGAGATCTCATGATCAAAATCAACCTATGGATAAACAGGACAGACTTTATCATAATTACAAGAAGACTGTAAATTATATAAGACTTGACCATTTAAACATCTACCTATATTTGCTAAAAGTTGAAATCCATCAGGGGGAAGTTGCAAGGGAGGGAAGTTGGGCATTGACCTCCACATTTTACTGAGTCAGGCAACGTTGCTCAAAAGAAAAAGCATAATTTTGAGTACAGTAATATATTATTTAGAGAAAGTGAAAAATAAAAAATGATTTTAGGTTAAAAACAAATGGAAAATGTGCTTTTAGGAGAAAAAAGTGGGAAAGATGAGCTATAGTTTATATTATTCATAAGAAGTCAATAGATTTTACTTAAAATTGATAAAACACATTAGGTGATTATGTAGCATTATTTAGAGTTCGAATAGTGCATAGTGACAAACATGGTAGAAATTTCCTACCTCTGACACCCAATGGATCACCAAACCAGTCTGCAAACACAGGGAGATGCGATCGCTGACATTTGCAGGGACACAAGGGCCACAGCCTTGGGAAGGGCCACATGGTCCCCATACTATTGGAGGTTCTCGCCATGCAGCTTGGGGAAGGCATAATATTCTCCAGCTCCACCTTTACCACTCATAAAAGTCACGTTCATAGAATTCTTGCCGGATAAACAATTTAGGACAATCATGTCTGCTTCAAAGTGCTCTTTAATTTGTCTAACTCGTCTGCAGATTGTTTCATGAATGCGTTGGCAAGTGATGAAAGTTAAAGTGCAATAATGTTTGAAGGCTAAGGGATAGTGTATCTTGTTTCTCATGAGATAAATACTTTTGTCTTTGCTTTATCTATTAGGGAGTTTATATGTCAGTGTTTAAAATGCTGTTTGGTATAATAGGTATGAAATCTGAACGAGTGCAGAACTAGCCATGTAGATTTGGTGCATGTGATGAAAACCTACAGCTCTATTGGAGGAATACAGCTCTCTGTTGGTTTACTCTCAAGGGGCTGTTCTTTGGAGTTTGGCAAGGACAAGCATATTCAATTGAATTTTCCTTGGAAATATGAAGGATATCCTAATCCGTTCTCAGGATCATATGCAGAAAAATGAAAGCTGATTTTTAGATTTAACCCAATATTCTATTTACATAACTGATGGTTCTGAAAAGAGAAAAATTTTAAAGAATGCCACCGTTAAAAAAATTGAACAATCCTGATGCAAGAGGGTCTCTTACAAATGAAACAAATCCTGGTTAACCTAAACACAATTGGCTTGGTCTCCACAATACTATTGAAGTTCACAAAAAATCGGGGCTCCTGCTTTAATCCTACGTCTCCATGTGATCTGTAGAATACTGAATTTTATGCAAAGTAGTAATTGTAATTACACTGGTACATATTGAAATGGAAGGAAATTGAACATAAATTAAATGAGAAGAGAACTATTAGCCTTAACATTGTATTGATTTGTGATCATTATGAACCCTGTAGCCCCCTTAGGGGAAATAGTATAATTGGCTTTATTTAAAAGTACTTAGTTGGCTTCATCCAGTCTGTACAAGTCATCTTGCATCTTTTGTCTATTCCCATAGGCTACTGGGAAAAGTCATGCAGTTGGTGGCAATACAAGTTTATGGTTTCTGATATAGGCATTGTCTACTTAGTTTTGTCATCCCTACTCAAACTACTCCCAATACCACCACATTCTGTTTGCCTCATGTTTTCCAGTAGACTAGGCTTCTGTTTCCCAGGGTGAATTAGAATGGAAAATACAGAAGAGGAATTACCCTGATTTCAGTTCAGGGTTTGCTGACTTTAGGTAGTTTGATTAATTGCTGGTTTCCTTGAACCAGTTTTTCTGTTTTCTTGAGGGTTCTTAAAAGTCTCAGTTAAATGATTTCCAGAAAACACATAACAGGCTCATAACACCTCTTGAGACTAAATTTCTTTCCACTCAAAAATCTTAAATTGTCGATTTTGTGTGCAGAGGTTGTTAAATTAAAGGAATAAATGTCTACAAAACTGTAAAAGATAGATAGATATATAGATAGATAGATAGATAGATTTTCTTACCTCTGTAGAGCAGGACCAGGGCCTGTGGGAGGAAAAGACATGTTTTTGATTTTCATTTTTTTGCCCATCAGCATGTTGGAATGATTTTTCCATGCACATGTATTGCTTACATTTTAAAAATGTCTTGCTGGAAGATCTCTTTGGAATAGTCCAAAATGGCATATATGTGTAAAAGCAGGTTTCCTTCAGTCAGAAGTGTGTGAAAAGTAATCAACTCATCTTGTATCTTATGACACTTGAAGTTAGGTATCATTATATCATGGTTTTTGAAAAAACATAAATATACCCATAAAACAGCCAGGACATGACACTGAACTCTATGTTCTGTGTATCTAAGAAGTAAAAACTCTTACAGTATAAAAGAATAATGATCAGTTAAACAGTTTCTAAGGAACACTTTTAATAGAAATGCTAATTTTTCACTTTTAATCAATGGTAGAACAAAGTCTATCAAGGTTAATATTTATATTTTCAAATTTATATTGTGACTCAAATATTTCTATCAAAATATTTAAGCATAGAATGATGTAAAGTAGCTGTTAGCTTATTAAAACCTGCTCATTTATTTCAGCCATGGGCAGCAAAAGTCATGGTCAGGCATCTTATCATAGAACTGTACTTGTAGTTTTTGACTGTACATCATGGAAGAAATTTTATTCATGGATTATCCCTGTTGTTGATGTGTAACAGGATGGTGATGACCACTACCAATAAAACCATTAGATTCAAATAGCACCATTGTCCTGTAATATAGAGAAATCCATAGATGAGCAAGAACAGATTTAAAGGCTGAATTCAGCTTCAAATTTGAGTGATAAATAAGAAATTTTAATAAAAATAAACATTTGAGAATCACAACCAATTTTACTATTTCATTATTTAAACATTTGCATCAAAAGGGTTAAGCAATTGCAGATTAATTTGGAAATGGGTAGTAAATAGTGGAATAGTTAGTAATCATCATTGAAATACATATGTAAATAACTATTTAGTCTACAAAATAATTGAAAAACATAATGTCTGGAAAAAATAGAACTCCAGAATCTGTCTGGAGAATGCCCAATCTCAAACAAAGTTTCATTTGATCGCCTGCTTAACTTTTAAGAGACAGACATTGTGCACTAAAGTTCAGTATAGGTTCCACTACTGCTTTGGATTCTTGTCCTCAGAAAATATTTACTTAAGCATTAGGGTATCAAAAAATCTTTGAAACAAAAATTTCTAACTAGAGAGATGAACTTTGGAGTAGGAGACACATTCTTTTTTTTTTTTTAATTCATTTTTATTGATAGACTGTTTGGGGTGACATCTGTTAGCAAGAATTACATAGGTTTCAGGCATACAATTCCACAGGGGACACACATTCTGATTATGTTATTGATTTTGGTGTTTCAAGAACACTAAGAAAATGCAATCCAAGGGTAAAAACATGCCGTGGCCCCAGTGTGGCCCCTCTCATGAGAGTGACTGTGCTGTCTCATCAGGGCCTCTCATGTCGTCCACTACAAAGTCATGGCGACTTTGAAATGGGGTCCGAGAAGGAAAGGCCCCGGGTCTCTCGAGAAGATGAGCAAATACTGTTAAAATAAAATCTTGGAATGAATGATCATTTCTCTAAATAGAATCAGTAAAGTCTTTGAGAATGAATCTTTCAAGGGCTTGGATTTCTAGGAAAAAATCTTTAAATGAATGGTCTGAGTCATATAAAACAGTGAAATAATGGTAACAAATAGGGTAGTGGAATTCTTTAGTAACTGGCATAAGATTCATGCTTAAGATAGTGTAAAAGAAGAATCAAAGGGAAGTTAAACATTGGAAAACTAAATATTCAGAGAAGCCCTGTCTTTAAAAATGCATAAGAAGAAATCCAAGATGTTTCACCATAGCTGATACACAGAGACGTGGGTTCTCCAAAATTAATAGGCATTTTCAATTAAGGTTTTTATGTTATTCTTGACTTTTGCAATATAGGCTGGGCTTATAAAATGTCTAGCCTGCTCAGTGAGGAAGGAACTCCCAACTCACCCCAGCCAAACATGGAACCTTCCTCTTCCTTGAGACATCCTTAGTTGATGTTATCAACTTGGAAATGCTCCCACACCTGAAAGCACTTTCCCGAAGGGTGATTGGTAACCAGGAACAAAAGTTCACCCATCATGTTGAAGTAAATGGGGTCAGTGCATGTGTAAAGGAAGCAGGAGCCTTTGGGGCTGGACAGTCGAGCTCGAAGCGGACCTCCCAACGAACCCCTGGTTTGTTTCATATCGTTAATTATGTCTTCTGTGTCTAATATCACCCAAGATACTACGCACAACACATAGTCCAACCCTATCCTCTCCTTCACATCACTTTTAAAGAATGCAGCTCATGATAAGCTCACTTCTGATATGTCATCAGACAGCCACCAATATGTCTTAGGTTGATGTAACTTGAATGCAAATGTGGATACCGTTTGAGAATACTTGAAGTTTTTGTTACTAGAAGTAGCATCAGGATTTATTATGCATTAATCTCCTTGTGGGGAAACCAGGCTGAAGTATAGTTTTACATGCTCTCATTTCCATGTGGACCCTCTTCCTGTTCCTGTTGCACCTTCCAGAAAAAGGTGTCTTGTTAGGGCTCTAACCTGAGCATATGTTTTATCTTTTTTTCTTATGTTTTCCACTTTTGTCAGTAGGGAGTAAATGGACGGAGCATTTGGGGTTCAGGGCAGAGACATATACTTCCTGAAGATCTCGTGTGACTAAGAGCTTGAGAGTTGGATGGCCTGGGTTCGAATCCCAGTTCTTACACTTCCGAGCCATGTGATCCGATCTCTCTGGGCCCTCGTTCTCCCAAATGAGATAAAATTAAAAAGATGTAAATTTAGACATCCAGATACTTGTAGAGTAAAACTTCAGTTGAAATAATTTTGCACAATTACTTATTTGCTACAAAAGTCCATGTTAGTAGATTAAGTACAGAATTGCTGTAAGCCATCCAGTGTGAGAGGTCTCTGTTGGTGGTGTCTCTCTCTGTGAGGTCTCTGTGTTACTCTGTTGGTACATGTCTCTGTGAGGTCTCTCTGTCTCTCTCTGTTGGGGTTATCTCTGTGAGGTCTCTTTGTATCTTTGTTGAAACTTGTTCCTTTCTGTGTGTCAGGTCTGTGTCTCTGTTGGGAGCTGTCCCCATGTGTCTTGTTTGTGAGAGAGGCCCCTGTGTGGGTGTCTCCACAGTTGCCCTGACTGTACCTTCTGGAAGACTGAGCAGCCGCACAGGGGCTGAGGGACTTGCTCCTTCCTGTTCCTTTTTCCTGTGTCCCAGCCAGTTGCAGGCAATTCTAACCTTTGGAGCATGGGGTCCACATCCAGCTCTGCTATGCCCACAATTCAGCTGTTGGTGGTCCTGAGAGGACCTCCCTACACCCAGGCTCAATGCCCCACTCTGTGCCCTCCATCCTGAGCTCTTATAGGCCCTGAGCACTCTCTGTTTTGGGTCCCAGCCCTCACACAAGTCCTGGCTGCACTGTCACTGCTGCACTTGCCATGGAGGGAATTTGGGTGGGGCACAGAGGCAGTACAGGGCTCCAGGGACAGACGGCATGAGCAGGTCTGTGCACACTGTGCCCAGCCACCCCAGTCCAGGTCCCACATGTGGGGGTCCTGACACGCCTGGGGGCAGGGCCATTCCTGCT